>JBCJKH010055672.1:0-27596 GCA_039877255.1 Loriculus beryllinus | reverse complement strand
CACAAAACCAAAATAAGCTTAGATGTTGTATCTATCTATAACAGTAGAATGCAATGTCCCTCCCATTAGTGGAAATATAAAGATAATGAGCTCTCCAAATTTGCTACTGGAAGCAAGAATGGTCATCCACTTAAAAACCCTGTAATGACTGTTATTTATATAGCCTACTTTAATCTTACAAATGCAGGAACAAGATGTCTATGATTCATGGTTTGTAATTAACGCAATCACAACCCACTACACAGACATCCTTAAACCAGCATTTCTGAGCCTGTTGTCTCTGAGCAGTGCTCTTCAGACCCCTCACAGGTAGCAAAAATTGCTCTGCAGCACAGCTCTGAGTATAGAGCTGAGGTCCACATGGGGAAGGAGAACTCCTGAGAAAAATCCACTTTCTTTCCTCTATGAACAGCATCTACATACTGTATTTAATTGTTCTGGAAGGGGACACTGTGTGCTCAGAGTGGAATTTTCAGAGTGCCTAATGATATAAACTGTATCCCCTCTGCAATTGCAAAACAGCAGAAACTCTCTCGCATCTCGTCAGTAGATCCAGTACCAATTTCAGTGTAGGATATGGTAATACGTTTTTTTCCACGTTACACAGAGCCACCTGAGACACTGAAAATTTATCAGCAAAGAAGAGATGTCCTCATTTCATCAGCATCTCAGTCACTGTAACACTCTCAAGACAGATAAATCCTTTTTAACTTTCATTTTGTGAAGCCATAATATATTTTCAGTAGAGGGATGGATTTCTGTACAAAGAATTTGAGTCTTTCCTAATATAACATTCAGGGACTTAACAGACTTTAGACCACAAATACTCCTGCTTCTAAAGCAGAGAAAAACTAGCTACAGTACGCCTCTATATAATCAATATAGTGCAAAATGATTATTCCTTTGCAGTGTATATGTGTGTTTAAAATTGCAAGCAGGCACCAGATTTCAGTACCTAAGTCACCCAGAAGTGCCTTTTATTGCCATCCCTAAGGCTTGGGTGCCTGGTCACCAACAATAAAAATAATAACATTAGCAGAACATCTTGTGACTATCCTATCTACCAAAATTCACTGTAAATCATACTTTTTTGAACTAAGATGGAGTCACTGTTTGCTTTTCCTGGGTAATAAGTCATTTCTGGAAGGCTTAAACTATGATGAATGGACCTTAGATGCCCTATCTGTATCTAAAGGTACCATCCTCTCATTTCATCAGACACACACAGCCTAAACGTGATTCCACTTATCCACCTACAGCTTTCTACATAGGAGATCCACATTTACCCTTCTATTATTTTAAAAGAAGCTGTCATTATTTCAGATCTTTGCATATAAATGCTTTCCCTGACTAGACATCTGTGTGACTAAAATGAAAGCATTTATTTTCAGACAGTTCTTGCTGGTAGCTCTTTTCCCCCCTTTCACCTTCAAAGTAATTTCTCTTACCCTGCACAGGGACCTGCACTGTGCAGCTAAATTACTGCTCCATCACAGCTCTGCTGATACCAGTAGGGCTCTGTGGAGATTATAAAAGTTTGCCTGGCCAACTGCAGCACTTTTTTGTGCTGTAAAACCAAACTGCAATGTAGTCTGGGCTTGTATGCTAGGGTGACCAAGTGGGTTTTGAAAAAAACAACAAAAAGAACAATGAAATTCTAATCTTAGTGACTTTTCTAGTTAGCCTAGTGAAATTGGAATTAGGGAAATAAATTCAGATAACCCTTTTTTCTTATAGCTAAGTGGTTGAGTACTTTGGTGACAACCTACGTTTGAAGGTCTTTGCGTAAAAGAGACCTTTTTCACATGAGGATATCACTGTTCTTAGGGCATCACACCTTTTGCTTTATGCAGCATCATTATTTGCAGGGAGGGTGGAGGGAAAAATGCTCTGTTAGCTTCTTGACATGTGTACAGAAGTAAGTCTGAAGGAAGCATATGGTGCAACATCAGTCCTGGGAAGCAGAACAGGACATAACTGTCACAGAGATAACTGGATTAAGTTTTGTGATTGCATTCTTGCACACTGGTATTCATTTTAGGGGATTATTCATAACATCTATTTTAGGAGTCTCTCTGTAGGTATGTAAAATATGAAATCAATCTCCCTGTGCTCCATTTATAGCAAATAGAGGAAAATACTCTGAGCTGCCTTTAAGTTTCTTGTGCAGAAGGATTCAATTCCTAATTTAGATCCCCAAATTTGACTATATAAATCCCACCAGTGTTCATATGTCATCAGAAATGTCAGAATTACCATTAGTTTTTGACAACTAAGAACTTTATCTTCCACTGTTTCTATCAGACCTCGGAAGTCTATGACTAAAACCCATCTGCAAACACAGAGAAGACAGTTCTCAGTTTATTGTTTGTTGTTAAGTGCAGCAAGGCAGATCAACATGTTACCTGATGGAAAACGCATAATTCTTTCTTTTGTGCTCAACACTGCTTCTAAACACCCATCTGGAATTTGTCCAGACTCCTCTGGGCTCTGCCCAAAAGACAATTTATTCAAGTGGGGTCTGGAGTAAAAAACTGTAGCTGAAGCGACAAATATGATTCCAAACTTGAGCAGTAACACTACAGCTGCATGACTAGCCTTAAAGGTGAGCCTTGCAGGGCAAATGACTGCCATGCCCCACTGCATCAGCAGGAAAAACAACCTGAAATTAATGGGGGATGCAATGGGGATATGGATGCATTTTAGCAGCTCATTCTGATTTTGCACACATATAATACACAGGTACACAAAATCAAGCATTGTCAATGTTAAACTGAGGTGACTAAACTCCATAGTCCAAACTTTGAAATCCAAAAGAAACTTGCACATAAATAATTTATTCCTCTACTGCTGTTAAGTTAGGCAGACAGTAGGAAGAGTGAGAGAAGGGTGAAGACTTGCTTCCCAAGAACATGAACAGTCAAAATAGGATGGAAATTAAATCTGGACAAACCTCCAGGCATTTCACTTCCAAGTCAGATGTTCTGCTTCTTCTCAAGGAACAGGGATAACAGCACTGAAAAGCAGAGGTGGCTGGTTGATGACACTGATAAGAGGTTACTTATAATGAACAGAAGCAATTCTTGCAAGATGTTTGCACTTTCATTATAAACTAGGGAAAGAGAATCATAGGCAAAATATTATCTGAACATGACGGAAGCCTGCAGACTAGAAGTGAGGATTTCAGCAGGAGGAAACACTTTGCTTTGAAGCTGCAGAAACCTGAAGAAACACAACAAAGCAAAAAACAACCCCAAACTACTTTTTGTGTGTATGTGTGTGTGTGTAAGTGTTTTTATGAAGTCATTTATGAACCTAATAAAGAATGTTAACAACAAATATCAGATTCCATCCACTGAATGTGCCAGGACAGCTTTTTATCTGCTGTGGTTTAGTATAACATTACCTGTGGGGGTAACACACCTCTATGTTGTAAGACAGTGTTGTTTCTAGTCTTGAATGGAAAAGCTGATTTCTGTCCATTTCATTCCCAGCTCATATAGGCACGGAAAAAAGCAGGAACTGTGTGAGGGATGGAGAGCTGTCTTAGAAAATGGCTTTCAGAGCAGGGATTGTATAAACACTAGTTTCTTACTGTGTTATGAGGTTGCTGAAGTTATTGCTATGTTACTATAAAGTCCAGAAAAAAACATCTAAGGTAAATATAGCAATTTCATGCTGCTTCTTAGGAAATTGTCTCTCCAGTGATATCTGATAAGCCAACTGAAATACACAAAATGTGATTTGTGGCTCAGTCTTCTTTGTTTTAGCAAAATACATAAGAATATTTTAAAATCAAGGAGATGTTTACTCTTAAAATCTTTACTCAAAAAACTGCAAAGCCATGGACATGTGCTCATGGAAGTCAGAGCAGATCCCCTCTAAAAGGACTGAAAAGTGACTTCTGTAATCCCTAGCATGGAATCTGGTGCCACCATTTCTGAGGCCAGCTTTGTACATAACCCTGGAAAAATGAGGCTCTTTTCAGTGTTCTGTTCATCTCTCTAAAAGGAGGATACCATGTCACCTCTTCCATCTTTCACTTACAGAAGCAATTTAAAGTTGGGTTCCTGGATTTCCCTGACAGAAGCAATTGCAGGCACACAGCAAGCCTGACACATTTTGTATACTGAGCTTGTTAGATGGCACAGCTCATTTGGAGTAAGCCTCACAGTACTGGCTGCATGGAATCCACGAAAACTGTACTACAGCACTGATCCATTCATAAAACGTATGCATTTCCTATCTCTGATCATCTTCTCTGACGATTTTTTACAACACTGTGATGCTCAAACTCCCTCTGAAACATCAAATAGGCTTCTTTGTGACAGAGTTATTAGCGGCAAATCTCATTGCTCTAAGTCAGAAACTCTCATAAAATTTTAATGCACAAAAGACAACAGAGTGATAAATCTACCCACCTGAAATCTGTGCTTTGCAAAGGTATCTAATCTAATATTAATAACTGTCAACCTCATCAGCTGCATGTCAACCTAGTTTCTCTGAAGGGTCGTCTCATAATATTATGTTGCCAAACCGTACTTCTCTCAAACACTGAAGTTTCTTACACAAACAAATCAATAGTCAGTCATGTACCTTTGCAATGTGGCTGTAAGTAATGACTGTCTCCCTGCATGAATATGCTGGCACTTACAGCTTGGCAAGTTAACTGGAATACCACAAACATGGTTTTCATCAAGTACCTCCCAAATGCTCGATTTGCCTTCCATGCAGTAAGTAAACCAACTGCGTTTGTTCATATTACAGCACCATTTGCACTCCTCAGGTGTTTCTCAAAAGCAGTTATTGTCTCTTCTCCAGCAGAAACTTGTTCAAATAGTAGTTTTGAGTTGTGTGGGCACGTAACATCTTGGATAACAGGGACCTGGTCGTAGACTGGGTGAAACAGAGGGTCAATGTTGGCCATCTGATGGATAGCTGGTGGAAATCAGCTTTAAAGTGTTTTCAGTGTCTGGGGCGAGGGAATGTGAGCGTATGCTGCCTCATATTTTCTATCAGCAATGGCATTAAAAAACCATATTGCACTCTGAAACTATTTTACTAACATCTCCAAAAGCATGTAGCATGGAGCAGCTAGTTTGCTTAAAATTAGACTTGAGCTCATTGCGTACTGTTTTCTTTTGGGTACAGTAGAATCATAAACTCCACCACTGAAAATAACTCTAAAGTGCTTTTCCTGGGAGAAACACTCACTCTCCTATCTTAGACCAAAGCTATCAAATATCATCATTTAGAGCTGGGAGTGGAGGATGGGGAAGGAGGAGGTGGAGAGGAGGAAAAGAAGGCAATACAATTTAACCATTATGAAAGGGAATGTATATTCCATCAATACAATAAAATGGAAAAATAATTTCCCTTTCGGGGGAAATCATATGCCATTAAATTGTTATTTAGGATAAACATCTTGAGGACAACTGAAAAAAATCTATAATATGCTGACAATTTGATGTTTACTAGATTAGTGATGTTGTCTGTGTAAAGGTCTCACATAGTTCATCCTTTATAACTGCAGTTTACAGAAAGACTTCTTAGGCTACAAAACCTAGACCCTGTAGACAGTGTAAAGTTAATTGTAGTTTACAGCAGAAACAGGCAAGACAAAAGATGAAGAAAATTACAGCACACTTCACAGCCATCAAAATCTACAACAAGGAAAAGAACACATTGAACCCAGGGCAGCTGCCGTGATGGAAAGAGTCCCCAGCACACTATGAGGGTTGGCAATACTCATTCAGCTGCTAGACACTGCAGCAAATACCATTGCTTTCCCCTACCTGGGGAAAGCTGCAGGTTCCCTGCACAGGGTCTGATTTTGAGAGAAAACACATCCTCAGATGGATTCACAATGCTTTATGTAAAGGAGTAAACTCACATGTCTGAACATTGCATGCATGGATGCTGCTGAGCAAGGGATGACCTCAGGAGAAGGGAAGACAGCAGTTCAATGCATCCAAGAACTAAAGCAATATGCCACTTCCTCAGTGAACATCAAGGATGTCTTTAAAAATAGCTCCATAACTGTTTCACTGAGTGAAGCACTCATAGCACATGGGCACAAAAATTTCTCTTTCCCTCTGTGGCATTCACAGCTCTCCCAGAACCCAAAGTTTTGGAATAGACTCACATTAATGGGTGAGCCAGAGCCCTGTTGCAGGACTGAGCATCTCCAGAGCCTCTGTGGTTCAGGAAGAGACTCACTGGTACAGGGAGACACTTCAGCATCCTCTGCAAAGGATCCCTCTGCACGAGATGAGAGACAACTCCAGGAACAATACATGTGCTACCTGTCACTCACTGAGCTTCCCACGTTCAGACACTCATCTTCTTGCACTGGAGGGAGAGTCAGAGTCAAATGAAACCAGTGACTGACAGCAGAGACAAACTGTCAGTCTGCAACTGACTCCTGCAACAGCGCATCTCAGCATATTACAATGCGTTAGAAGTACTAAAGCACTTCAGCTTGTGTAGGTTAAAAGTTATGAGCACAAAGGGCATTTGCCTTTTAATAATGTTTTTATGAGCTGCCTGAGTGGTTTGCAAGCAGTTCAATATCCACTGCTGCATACCATTACTGCTTTGTTTTCTAGAAGACTGTTTGGGAAACACAGGAAAGAAAATGACTGTGATCAAAGTGAAATTACAATGCACAATCACATTTCTGTGGATGCTCTATGCAGCTAATACAAATAGACTGGAAACAAAATTGATTCAATAAGATCCACCAGAAAAACAAAACAGTGCTTCCAAAACCATGCTTCTTACAGGTATGCTTTTAAATAACTCCGTGATTCTCTTACATGGTTTATAATATCAATGTAAATTTAAAAGGGTCTGGGAAAGGGAACGTTTTGGGCGTCTTTTATTGGACCTCAGTGTGCAGATAATATCACAAAGGATTTTGCTCTCCTTCAGGACTGGTTTCATCATCCTTAAAAGTCACAAACAAACGTGCTAGCTACTCCTGCAAGATAGCATTATGCATAATAATAACTCTATTTCCAAATCCTTAAACACCCACTCGTTAGTATATCAAATACATTTTCAAATACGTAGTTTGGCAGGTTAGCATTGTTTTCAGCAAACAATGATTCCACAATGAAATTTTTATGCTTTACAGAAAATGTTCTTGAAAAGATAGTGATATTATAAATTCATCAGATTGCTGGATTTATACAGTCTGTGGCTTACGTTATCTGTTTCTCCTAAGAGGTTGCTAAATACATTCACATCCTTTCTTGGTTGACCACTCATTGCTCCAGAAGCAGAGAAAGACACTTTGAGCTCTGTGAAGCTTTTTCAGAGAGTTACATTTTTGGTGTGCATTGTAAATAAAGATGAAAGTTCATATTCATTCACTATTTGGAAGAGGTTCCAGCTTCAGAGGAACTTTGATAGGGTACTGACTGAAAGGGTGCGGAAAAGACACAAATAAATCAATTTTAGCTTTTGAATGAGAGTTGTTGTTTTTGCTCTTTACACTCATCAATCTCACTGAATTACTTGCAGGGAAAATCCACCTTTCTGATACTCATCTTAAAGATCCCCAGACCTTTGTGGTCAGAAAAATAAGCTAGGCGCTTTGAAAAGTAACTGATTCCCTGTATGATTTTAGCAGGCCAAAAAATCACACGTCATCCAAGGACTCGCTGGGAAATTTTGACTCTATTTTAGCAAAGATCTACCCAGGTCTCAGAGGCTTTATGCGCCCTCATATCAGTCTGAGGTTGAACTTAGAGGCATCCCCAGTGAAGGAATCTGCACATCCAGTGCTGTCAGACTAGCAAACATCTGATGCACTATGGGCATGCTGTGTCATGCCCCACAGACATAGTGCTGTGGGTCACCCAACACACCTTTTATTTATATTACTAATGATATTCTTTGGGAAAACAGAACACCAGCATCGTTAAGTCTAGCTGAAAAAGCATTAGTCCTGTTTAATATATCTTTACATAAATTACTTCTCTCCAAGCGATCCATTTTTTGGACAAGACAGAGTGCAAGAACTGCTGATTTTATATTCCTAGCACACACATTGTGGCACAGGGAAACATGAAGGGCAAGAGGTGAACTCAGGGTTTTCTTTGGGGCACCAGAGCAAAAGCAGGCATTAGGATGGCTGATATTTTGATAACCTTTCCTGTGTCCCAGTTGTAGCCCTGAATATGCTTTGTAGATACACTCAGCAGCCAAAGGACTGAACTATGTGTTTTTCACATCGGCAGCAGTCAGCTTTTGCTGTGTCAATTTATGCTCGTTTATAAGAAGGCTTAATTCTTGTTTTGACAGCTACAGAATTGTTCCGTGGTCCTGAAGGACTTATTATGGTTTTCTTACCTTCAGCTTGTTTCAGACATTCAAATCCTAATGACAGTTGTGCTATGTTTGGTTTTGGTTTTAATAAGAGGTGCTCAGCAGTCAAGCTGTATAATCCTTTGGGTCCAACAATTCAGCATTAAGGGTGGAACTGGATTTCTTTCTGAAGTTGCCTCTAAATTATATGGATTCCTGTTTGATTCCCTGTTGAAGTGCAAACAGAATTGTCTGGCAGAAGGTATTCTTATTTTGAAATTATGCTGTGTGAGAGTTTAGCTTCTGTTGAGAAACAAAGGTAGGGGTGTGGAGTTTTCTACGTGGCTTCTTCATATGGTAGCAGTGATATTGAGAGACAAGATTGTACGAGCACCATACTGCCAGCAGTATGGCCATAATGGCTATGCTTTACTTGGAATCATCATTTAGGATCTTATTAACTCCTTTTAAAAAGCACGAGTTTAAACCTTTGACATTAAATATACGAATGCATCATTAATACCTTTTAGTTTATCACCTGCCCTGCAGCATTTCTATTTGCAATTGAAAGGAAATTACACTAGAAATAGCCTTTGCAGGCTTTAAAAAACACTGAAAGAAAAACTAACATTAAGAAGGTAGAGATATTATTCTATTCCTTTCTTGCATATTAAAGCAATTATATTTATTTATTACTCCATTCTAGATTGTGCTAACAAACAATAGAACACTTTTCCCCATCTTTTCAAAAGGCTGTAGGACAAAACACCCAGCATTTTCATGCACTGCTTCCTCACCTGTTAATCTGTATGACTGCTATTGATGTGTTTTGCAGGTTTTCTGTGGAGAGTCACTTTTTTTAACTCCATTCGCTAGCTGGTTACCAAACACTTACAAAGGTTTAGCAGGATTTACGGAATTTAGGTCAAAGATATCACATATGGCACTACAGAGACTTAGTTGTTCTAATAAGACCGAATGCTTAGGAGCCTATTTTGGCCAAGTTCAGCCCAATGACAGGACTGGGATCCAGATCATGTGTAATGAAACCTTGGGCATGTTCTGACATTTCAGTATATTTAATGGAAAGTAGCTCAATGTACAATTGCTTATGCAACCATTTCCACAAGATGATGATTTTACAAGGCAATTCTCCAGCAAATCTTAGCAGTATGCTTTTATCCATGCTATCAGCAAACACCAGGGAAGACAAAGCAGGTACAAAAAAAGGAATGAACATAATTCTACTGTTCTGGAACTGCAGTTCAATTTTTGCCCAACCTTAAGCTTGCAGTATGCAATATTCCTGCTTTAGCATCGTGGTAATTTGATTCACATTTTGCCACAGGGGAGGAAAGAAGGCTTACCATTCCTATTTAGACTAAAGTATCTATATCTACAATATCTGAGCCTACTAAGAGAAGATTGTTGGAAGTGCAGATATCTGGTGAATAAAATGACCAGATTGCCTGAGCTACACCAACAGAAAATACTTCAGGATAGTCCCCATTTTTTTTTAGGTAAGAATAATCATATAGCTCCTGTTGTGACCAAATATGAACATGCAGACCTTAAAATACTTGAGGTAAAAAGTTGCCAGGAAAGAATCAATAAGGGGAATCCAGAGGAATTAACAAAAGAAACTATGTACAAGATGTTGGGGAAGGACAGAATTAAAAAGGACTCTTTTGGTACTTGGTATCTTAGAAGGAATACATCTTCTGGAAAACACTAGAAGTACAAGCACTACTGGAAATAAATGAAGAGGCAATGGATTACAAAGAGTGTGATTTTAATGTCCTTTGTGGAGGCATGTCCTCATTTTTCAGTGCATAGTTAGAACAAGCTGATCCATAGGAGCTTATCTTCTGCATTACACTGAGGCCAGCCTCCCCATGCAGGTTTCCCCCAGACACACATTACTTTAATTTCCTTGTAATTGTTCCCAAAGGAGAGATAAATTAATGAGTAACATTTGAAATATACTTTTCCAACAGTTAAATAACAGCGATCGAACACTTCTTCATGGTTAACTTTGATTTGCAGATTCAGGCATGTGAAAGTCATAAGTTCATACACCTAGAGAAGCTGCATTCAAAAGCTACAGCCACAGGACTCAATCAAACAGGAACCTTAGCTATGTTTTTTGCAGGTCTGCACTTACCTATTGTGTAAACAGCTGCTGAAACTCTTTGTCTGCACCTTTGTGAGAGGAGCCAGCTTTTCTGAAGGACTGAAGCCACCACTGATGTGGATGACCTGGTATTACAAGCCAAGTCCTCCTCCTTGCTCATCCTCCATTGCATTTGATGTGCTGCTGCTGGTCCAGTTGTATGCCATGCTTTAGTGGACGCTGTGCTCCCTGTTGCAGCACTGCTGGTTCGGTCTAGCTCCCTGTGCCCTCCCAGCTGTATCCCACAGCAAGGACCAGGTGAAAAAGAATGGCAGGAAGAGATTCATTAATCAAACCAAATTAAACAAAACCTTAATGCCCTTCACAGTGGCAAGGCAGGTTGAAGTTTAATTCCTGGGGACCTGCTAGGGAATGTTTTAAGTGCTGCTTCTTAAGAGGTTAACACCCTGTAGTACATGCTGTTCTTAGCCAGTCACCTTTTCACCTGGATGAGTTCTGCAGTGAGGATGGAGCCTCACTACAGCCACCTTTTAGAGTGTCTAGCTTTAAAGGGCTTGCCTCATCTCAGAAGAGGTGGAACCTTAGAGAAGGTGCTCACCTGGTGTAACAAAAATTCCTGTCACTTCCTGTGAGCCAGAAAAGGAAGAAAAAGCATCACTTCTGCCAGCACAGCTTTAGCTGAGAAGCTGAACAGGTTTCCTCTTGACAGTTTTCAAGTGGGTTTTGTTTCACCCATTGCATGTTGTGCTCTGCTCCACGCTGCCAGGCCTGAAGGAGAAAACACAAGGCAGCAGCACAGTGCACATCACTAGTACATATGGCAAACCCGCTATCTCCTGCGTGCTCCAGCACAGCCAGTGCTGCACAATAAGATGCTTGTAGATGTACTGCATGATAACCTAGAAGAGCTTAGTGCACCCCCAGATTTTGCTCGTGCTTCTTTCCCCCTTGGCCAGGGATTCTCTGACAGAGAGCTGGGATCCTTGCACCACCCAGGCACAACCACATCTGTTCCACATCAGCACTTTTAAATGAGTAAAATTTAGGGTAGATAGGATCATGGCAGGCCCTGGGGGTACCAGCCATCACCTCTGCTGGCCCCATATCCAATATTGTGCCTAAATGCTCTGCAATGCTGGAGCAGGGAGCTGCAAATAACTACAAATGCAGCTGGAGGGATTGTGAAAAGGATGAGCAGGCTATCAGAGAATGGAAGTGTGAGGGTGGTTCCTGCCCTAGGACCTTAGCACCCATGAGTACCCTACATGCAGCCTCTTGCTGCATGGAGAGGCACTGAACAAGGCTCCTGCAGGCTGAATGTAATCATTCTAAAAAGCATCTTCTAGACATCTTGCAAGTTTCTTGTCCTACAGGTGCTCACAGCAGGTATGTAACCCATGCCACTATCAGCTGCTGAACAAAAGCAGAAGGCTGGGTGCATTTTCTAGCTAACAGAGTCACAAAATTACTTCTAGTGCAGCGAATACTTGCAAAGCCATGTGTGGTGTTTGCAGTGGAAAGCACAGACTAAGGGAAGAATGGAAGTAAGGATGTAATGAAAGGAGCTGCAGGGGTGTCTGCAGGAGGCAGGACAGCTTTCCCTGCTCTCTGTCCCCTGTGCCTGTCCTTGAGCCAACCTGCTACTTCAGCAGCCTCAATTTAATCTTAATTGCTTGCATTCACAGGTCTGTAATAAAATCAGCTGGGGGTTTTTACTAACTTGCAAGGCAAGTTCATGACACTGGCTCTTATTAGCTGATGTGATACAGAGCAGCAGTGGTTGCCTCATCACTTCCAAAATCACAGATCTTATTGCTGTAATAGGGCAGTGATGCCATTTTTGGTTTAAAGGGTCTATCACTCCATTGCAGGCAGGTGTTAGTAAACTGCGACTTCTGAGGATGTGCCCTTTGGGGATTGGTAGTGAAAGAAACGCAAATGGTGAGGTCCAAAAATGAACCAGATGAAATGCTCAGCCCTGACTAGGAGCTCACACTGCCTGTCTTACAACACATTGCTGCTGCTGCTGTGCCTTGTGCAGCTTGGTGCTGTCAACAAAGCAGAACGAAACATCCCTCATTAACATAGAATCACTCTGTAAGCGACGTGAAAAGAAAGATGAAATAGCAGTGAGAGGCACAGCTTCACCAAGAAGTCATGATCACCTCATCCGGCTTAATAAGACTGTTCTCATCAGGGGAAATAAATGATCAAACTGCAGCAGAGATGACGTGTGGAGCTCTTTAACCCACCACTGCTTAAAAGGCGATCTGCTTTCCACTTCTGACAGGAAGGACATCCAGCATCTTCAGGGTAAGTGTCCCTAAGGGAAGAGTAGTGTCAGAACTAATAATCAGACCATAGAATACTTTTTTGCTGACTTCCTAGCACAGATTTTTGTCTTAACCTCCTTAGTTGTAACGAAAGAAATATCCTGAAGTCTGCACAAGGTACACCCCTTTGGCAATGCCATCAAGACAGTAAATTCCTATGAACAGATTAACTGAGACAGTTGTAACCTGTCTCTATTCCCATGTCAGATCTCTAATTACCTCCATTCATTTTCTATAATAGACTTCTGTCTCCGTGGAGGGCTTTTTTTTTGCCGTGAAGATTTGTTTCACTCACAGCAACAGCAACCCTGCATTCAGATTTGACCCCTCCAAGGGCAGGTTTTGATTTCTCACCTCTCCAAGGGCAGTTTTTCTTGGTCATACAAGGCAGCATCCACCACCCAAGTTGCTGTAACCACCTCCTGAACTAAGCGCTTCCTATGTTCAGACGCCCAGAGGCAATACAGGCACTCAGTCATGACCATAATAAAATAAAGGGATTTTGCTGAGCACAATGGAGTCTTGGATAAAATTGGTCTTTAGGGTTCAGGGTTTTCAC
The DNA here is from genome assembly GCA_039877255.1 of Loriculus beryllinus. NCBI lineage: Eukaryota > Metazoa > Chordata > Aves > Psittaciformes > Psittacidae > Loriculus > Loriculus beryllinus. The sequence continues at coordinate 14,257 of JBCJKH010055672.1, read as the reverse complement.
AGGTTGATTCAGTACCTGTCCATTTTCCAGGCACAGATGCTGTAGCACTATATTGAGCATGTTTCAGTCTCCCAAACTCCATCTACTTTTCCTTACTATTGAAATCTCATGGATTTTTTATTTTAAATTAGTTTCTAGAAACTCCACCTGAAGAGTAAACTGCTGCCATCCCCATTACACCAGTGCCACCTCTTCTCTTCAACAGTTGTTTGCCTGCATAATTTTGTGAATGCACATTTGGCTTATGTTAAAAGTCACAAACTGTCACTTGCTGCTGGTTTTGTTTTCTATGAAAAGAGAATATATGTCATTAATTGATTTTCTGCCTATTTTTGTGAGGAATTAAGTGAGCTTATAACCACACAGTTGCCTAGCAATGCAGACACAGAACCACAGCACACACATCACCTCTTGGTAAGAAAAAGAGCATTAAGAAAGCAGTGGCAATGACACACAGTTAGGAGTGAACATTGATTAGCACTGTTTTCAGGACCAAGCTTGGTGCTAGTTGGCCCATTCATCAACAGAGCATTCATCACTGAAAGAACACTAATGTGCAAGCTGCGAGTTTAGGAAGGAACAGTGAGGTCACCAGTAGTAATGAGGACACTGAGATTTAGAGCAATGTATCAGCTATGATGGTTTCCTGTACCTGATACATACCTCTTAGGACATCAGTGGTGTAATGCAGTGATACGCACTGAGGTGTAAGCTTGCTAAAAGCAACTAGGGAGCATGTGGGCTGCTGAGATCATGTCATTGAAATCAGTTGACTTCTAAACACTAACCTCTGTTACAGCAATTTAAATTACATGACAAATGAGAATTTCAAGATGTGATCGTGGCTGTATTTGCGTCAGAGATGATACATGGGTAAGGAGGATTCATCCACCAGTGACTAAAGCTCTGCTGGTAATTCAAGATCTATGTATCAGATTTATAGCACTGGCACACTGAGGCTTTGTGTGAAAGGGGGCTTGTAGGCTAAAGCAGTGTTGTGTAGGTACGAGAAACATGAAGTCAAGCCCGAGCAGTAAGAGAACAGAATAATGAGCACCGTGTTCATTGTCTAAATCACTAGTGAAGGTTTGCACCAGGTACTTGTGGCACTAATCACTGGAGCTTGCATGTATGCTTAGCACAGAAATAACCAGTTAGCTGACTAGAGAGTGAATAGTAGATGTGTAACAGAAAACGATGCACAGAAGCAACAGGTTAGAGTGTATAGGGCAGGGAGCAGAAGCACAAATTATTTGTTATAACTTGCAGGTTTGCTTCATTTTCGCTGCCTGATCTCCTGCATGAGGCACATTACTCACTTGGTGGTCCTATGTAAAGAAAACTGTGTCTGCATGATGAATTCTCTGAAGGTGTGCAGATGGGTCAGACTGAGAGAATCTGGTCCCTTGAAGAGATGGAATAAGAAACACCCTCTGGAGCAGGCAAGTAGGAGAGCAAAGGAATGAGAAAAGTTGGTCTGGTACTTGGTAGGATCACAAAGACAAGAGATTTCTGAAGTCTGCAGAGGCCAGGAAGATATTGTGTGGGAGAAGTTTCTATAATTAAAGGGTATTGAGGAATCCAGCTCATTTGGCAGGCACACACAGCTGGCTTTGGCACACAGATGTGTGTGATGCTGAGGGGCACAAGCTCGGAGGAGGGGATGCTGAGCCCTTCACAGCAATCCAGAGACTCAGCACAGATTGCTCTTAAAAGGTATCGCTGGGAGAGCAGAGCAGAGGCTGCCAGCACAAAGAAGCCGTGAAGTTTAAACCTTGCTTAAAAGCTTCTGCAGTCTCCTGAAAAACCTCGAAGGGTCTCGAGGGAAAGACGGTTTTGAGTTGTCTTTAAATGTCCTCAAGTACTTAAGGCTATAGCTATATTGGTAGGTAATGCCATGCAGTGAGAACAGACCTGTAGCATGACAAAAATGGACCTGATATGCACACTGTGCATCAGGGGATGGGTGTCTGCTTTAGCCGAGTAATGCCCCTATGGTCCCTCAGCCTGAGCACTGGCTGGCAGCTATATGCTGTGGAGTGCATGAGGATCACCCCTGGAGAGCACCTTTGGGTTGAGCACCAGCTGAAGTGAAGGCTCATTCCCCTGCGGCTTCTCTCTCCACCACGAGTCAACAAAGTGGGAGCCATCCACAGGCTAAAAACCACATTCCCAATGCACACTAATGTTGCCCGATGCAACATGGGCATACACTGGAAATGTGCTTTTGGGCCTGCCCAAATTGCTTGAATCCAACAAGTACTCCTGACACCACCAGGACAATGGCCCATATCTTACGTCAGCTGCAGGATGCACCTCCAAAGCACTGTACTAATGCATTGGAAAAGGATAACAAAATGGTGGAGAAAAGAGGGAAATGAGGAGACAGAGGATGTGCCTTCCTTTCTCCCCCCTTTTCCTCCAGAAAGCACTGAGAGGGGCAGGAGGGAGAGCAGCCCCCACACCTTCCTCTGCTGCAGAAGCTGAACCCCTTTTTACCACACAGTTGGCAGATGCTCAGACCATCAAAAGCTGGAGGATACCCTAAGGTGAAGCTCTACTGATGTGTATTACTTTGAATCAATGAATATTTCATCACTGGAGAGAGAAAGGATATAAATCAATAATTCAGGAGTAAGGAAATGTAAGGAATGGGTTTGAACCACTGCTGGAGGATGCATTTCACTTTTTGAAACACTTAAACTCTGTGCTTTATTCAAAGACCATCTTAATTCTACCCACCTACAGTCTTTTCAATACAGTCTTAAAGCTACTATACTCATCAGAGGAACAATCATCCCATCCCTCTAACAAATAACTAACATTTAACACAAGGTTTCAAACCACAAACTTCCTCCTGGAGGTCATCTCTGATCCAGCCTCCCTTTAGAGGCAGGGTGAGAGGGAAGAGAGAAAACAAGGCTGGGAAACACCAGGAGAGGAAAGAACAATTAAGAGTTCATTGAATGATCACCGTCACAAAGAGGGCAGTGTAGTTACGTGCAACAGCAGTGATATTTTGCTCTGATTTCATTTTGAATTAAGCCTTGAAGAAAACAAGGAGATAGAGGATTGAAGAACAAGAGGAGATAAAAGATTACTGAGACAGAAAAAATAATGCTAATTTTCCACTGAAGCAAACCAGGTTGCTGCTTCTGAAACATTAAGCTGAGATCTCAGTTTGAAGTTAGAAATACCTGGAATTTCTGGAATACCAAAGGGCTTAGAAGAAACTCATTTTGCCAAACCTATTCCTGATTGCTTGGAAATACTGGTTCAAACTATTTACTGCTCACAAGAATATGTTTTGAAATCATTGCAACATCTTGTTTCCAAAAGCTTACACTTCAAACCAAAACCTCCTGGTAATGGGGGTTAGAATGCCTTTATCACACTAAACTTTAGGGCTGGTTTCTGAATGTGTAAAATGTTGATATCAAAGTGAAATGTTTTACCTCACCACTCTACTTTGTTTTTAAATATAGATTGATGGTCCTTTTCTAGGTGACTTATTTTTGTCCTGACAAATGGCACAAAATGTTTTCCCAAACTGTTCTCACCCTTTGTGGTAATCTGCGCAAGAACAGCAACACACTGTATTACTTGAAGTGGCAGCACACTGGATTGATGCACATTTTCTTCCGTGGATGGCACTTAAAATGTTTATCCTATCCTACAGGGAGAGAACCTCTTTATTATCTTGGTTTTAAGACAAAATATCACCCATATATACCACCAGCTTTTGCAATTCTTTTGTGAAGCTTGCATTGCTGTAAGTGCTCACTTGTTCCATAAGAACCAGACAAAGGCTGGAACATATCCTTAGATTTTCCCACAGAAAAAAAAAAAGATGGCCTGAGGTGTATGTATTTTGGTGAATGCAAAAGCACATGCAGAAATAGGTTAACTTTTAAGCTGACAAGGCAGGGTTAGCTACTAAGTAATTAAGTTTGTGAATAAAATTCTGACAAAGAATATCCCCCCCGGGGTTTTCACACGAGACATATTTCTTTTTATAGTGAAAGAAAAGACAAAGATACAAACTCATCAAATAATTCAATATTTGGCACAGCTGGGATCAAGCTGATGCACTTACACACTAACTTATGGCTTCTCCAATGCTGTATTTTATCGATACTCCTTGGAAAACCTGGGGGCTTTTAACAGGCAACAGGATCAAGCCCACCAGGCAGTACCCTCCACATCCCTCATGGATGAGCCTGAAATGTTTAGGTGTATGTGGGATTAACACCTGTAGATGATTTTTTTACACAGCTCTACTTCCAAAAAGCAAAATGTTATTTGAGGAGGAATTGATCTTTGTTCATTTTAGGCATCTCTGGTATAGATGTGGGTATAAACCAGGACCTGTATCCAGTCTAGGGCTGATGTGGCCACCTCAGATGGTCACCTCACATCCCTTTATAAGGAACAGAGAGAAAAAGGCACTTTAGGGGTGCTGCACGTCCAACCAGCCAGCTGAACTGCTGCCCAAAGGGCATTGGTAAGTCCTACTCACGAGTAACACACTGCGGGCTCTGATGCTTGAAAGAATCTTGCCCTGTCTGAATGGACTGGCATTAAATTAAGGGAATAAAATAAACAAACAGAACTCTTAGGTGCTTTCTGAGGCTTTCCCAGGTGCTCTAGCATCATGGTGTGACTGCCCTCAAGACTGGGTGAGCTGGTACATCATGAGGGTCACCCATGTGTCTGTGGCTCCTCTGCCAGTCATGTGTTTGTTTCTTTTAATGCTCCTTCCGCTAATTTTCTTTGCAGATTCATTCACGGGACTCATAAACATTATGACTGACATCATTTGGCGCTACACTGGAGATTTCATGGCTCCTGATATCATTTGCAGAGTTGTTCGCTACTTCCAGGTATAGAAACATCATGCTCCCATGTATGCCCAAGCTTGTGCAGCTTTGTGTAGACATTTTGTTAGCATCAGAAGTGCTAAATGCTGAAAATGTTCATTTAAAGTCAAAACAATTGAATTGAAGCATATTAAATATTTGTGGACAAGGTGAAGGTGAAAATATATTGAGGGCTTTTTATTGCTCTTTCCTTTTATTTTCACTAAAAGTTTTTAAATATCCCTTGTTCAGTGTTCTTGGTGACATTGTTTTCTGCAATAAATATGTCTCAGCTGCTGTCTCATATACCTTCTGCTTCAGGTGGTCCTTCTATACGCCTCGACTTATGTCCTTGTGTCACTAAGCATAGACCGGTATCATGCTATAGTTTACCCAATGAAGTTCTTGCAAGGAGGTAGGAGAGTTTCTGCACTTTGCTATTGCTATTGATAGTATTGAGTAGCTTTTTTTGCTTCAAAATTTGTAACCTTTTTGCCATGAATTATTCATTCCTTCTATAGCAATGTTTGGACTCAGGTACAGTTTTTTAAATGACAAAGTAGCTGTGGTTTCAAGATTTATTAAGCCCTTCACAGTTTTTATAAGTATTGTGTTAGCAAAGAATGAAATGTCACTTTAAAAAGTGTAGAGGTTTTCATTATCTCCCAGCATTTTTAGAAGGTTATTGTGGACAAAGGCTATCCCTCTTACTAGACCCACTCTAGGAGCTGCAACAGCTATATTATCTGTTTATTCACATTTAAAAATAACTTGGATTGAGAGTGTAGTACTGAGAATTCATGCAATAGTTTGATAGAACTTCAAAAGCTATAGCATATAAGTCTGGATATCTATAGTTTCTTGGAATGTTTTCTATTTGTTATTTTTACAGCACACAAATATATGCTGGCAGCTTAGCAGTACAATTTAAAGAACATGATTTCTTTCCCATAGAGCCAAAGTGAGACATTAAGTATGTTGTACTGAGTGAATAAACAGAAATAACAGGTGGGGAGGAAGGACAATGCTTATGAGAACCATGAGGTCTGGAAGAACCACTTTAATCAGATGCAAATATCATTCTTGTTTTGGAGTTCATAATGGCTTTTGCCAGCCTGCTCTATTCAGAGGATCAGATTAATGGTCCTTTGTAGCCTTAAAAACCTATGAATCCATCACAGCTGAGGCAGTGGTGCAGCTTTGGCAGATGTTAAGGCCTGAAAGCTTCAAATACTTCTGTGAAATTTAGCTTCCTATTCCCCAGGGTATGGGCTGACTTTTTCAGGGAGATGGATGTCAAGGTCTTCTCAGCAGCCTTTGTGGGGCATGAAGCACTCTGCAGCTCCTGCTGATGCTGTACCAAGCTGGGGAGGGCGTGCTGTGCAACAGGCACACTGACATCTCTTCTTCACACATGGTACAGGAAAAGCAGCTACTACCTGAGCTTAGTAAAGATTTTGGTGGTTAATCTATGCAAAGCACTTTGGAGTTGGACATAAAACCCCCACCATCCACCTCAAATCTTTATAGAAACCTTTTTTCAATTCAGTCTCATTCCCTATACCTATACTATATAGATGTTTCCTTTCTTTTTCTCATTTTCTATACCTATCCCATAAAAATGTTTCCTTTCTTTTCCTCATTTCCTATACCTATACCATAAAGAATTTCTGAAAGATTGGAAAGAGCAGACATTGCATCCTGTCGAGAGGCAGCAGAGCAGCAGGTCACGAGCAGAGACAAAGCCCACATAGCTCTGGCAGTGGCTGGCTACCCACTGATGGGACAAGCAAAAGCCATACTCAAAGGGGAAAAGGAAGCAGCTGTAAATCCAAAAGAAGTCTCTAGAAGTGTCTAGAGAGGTGTATTTACCATAGCAACTTCCTGAAACACACATAGCTTTTGCACCCAGCTATTCCTAACAGAGGTGTCACAGGGTTTTGAAATGCCCTCTTAGCTATTCTGTGTACAGAGAACAAAGACAACTACAAAACTTTGTCATTGGTGATGACACAGAGAAACTTTGGCACAGTTCTGAGTCAACCTGTAGCTAATTTTGTTCCCAATTGTAAAACTCATCCCTCAAAATGCTTCAACTAAGAAACAAAAGAGTTGTTTCTCCTTTCCCATTTTAAAAATGATGTTTTGATGTAGCCTTGAAATACCATTTTGGGAAAAAAACAAACCAAAACCAAAAATAAACCGAACAACTTTTTGGTTTTAAAATGTCAAACAATACAGTTTGGGTTGTTGGGTTTTTTTAGATGCTATGAGCAATTGCATCTTCGCATGGCTTCTAAGAAAACAAACTTCATCAGTTCAGTATTTTCTATTTACCTTGTGAACACATAAATGACCACAGAAAGTGCAGATGTGGAAGAATCCTACATTCTAATCTTAATGCTAATGCTAATTCTAATCCTAATGCTCCTGCTGTATGAGGCACCTAATTCAATAACACAGGGGATCACTGAAAAACAAATAAAGATCAAAAAGAAAAAACCTGAGAAGTTACAGCAGAAGAGATGTTATAAATATTTCACCATGCTGAAAAGTACATGCAAACAGTACACAAACTAAGCAACAACAGAAGTGCTTAAGTAAAAGACAAAACCCAAGTAGGTGTAAACTGTCCCTTGCCTTACTTTGAGCTGCAGATGACACTGAATTCCATCAGATTGATGAGCTTCTGGATGAGAAGCTTTCCATTTAAAAAGCAATGTTGTTTTTAAAGGAAAATATTGAAACTGGTTGAATAGAATATTGGATTTCAAAGCTGTCATTTGTTTGATTTCATTTATAATCGACACGGCTGTAGTTATATGATTTGCTGGCATTTAGAGCATATTAGAGCATTCACAAGAAAACAACATAAATAAAACCTCTGCTTGCAAGGCAGGCAATTAAGATTAGCCTGATAAAACAAAAAGCTGCTTATCTAGGTGCAATCAGTGCCCTGTTGTCCTGGGTTCAGCACTGATACCACTCTTGCCCAACTCAAATTGACCATTTCTCTCCTAATTATTCTACAGTGCAAAAAAAAGCATATTATCCAAGTATAATCTTTTCCCCTTAGAAATACATAAGTGGGCCCCACTGAGGCTTGTATGTATGTATGTAGCTGAAGTAGCTACCTCACTATCAAAAAGTCCTTTCTGTCAGGAAATATTTTGTGACAGTCTTAATATTCCTTCTGCTAAGTTTTTGTTATGCTTTGGGAAACTTTACAGCTCTCCTCTGCCTATGCAATATTTATAGACTTAATCTAACCATCTCACTTATGTAGATGTCATCAGAGTTCCCTTAAGCCCTAGATTAGCAAGATTGTATTTTGTTGAACGTGGGTAGCATTTAAAATCGAGCAAGATAAGTGAATATTTGCAACTGATGTTTTATAAAGCATAAAATTGCTTTTTGAATGTTTCGCCCACATGCTTTCGTATTGCTCTTTGAGCTTCAAGGAGGAAAGACACTTGCCTTGATATGCATAATTTAGAGTGATTTTCTATTTCACACACAACTTCGGGTATTTTGTAGGACAATAAAGTATTTTAGCACCAAAGCTTCCCAGATCAAAAAACCTGTCTCCATCTGTTTCTCTCAACCTGACTCAGGAGGTTGCTGCTGCTGAAATCACTGGCACCCTACAAATCAGCCCTTTTCCCCCACATTTTTTGCCTACAGCTATCTGGATTTGAGCTGGAAGATGTACATTTGTGAAAATGAAAGCCTCGGGGCTGTCAGCTCCAACTTATTGATTTGTACAAAACCCCCTTGGTGCCACCAGGCATCATTTAGTTTCCCACTAATTTTCCCCATGTGGCAGTGGAGAAGGCCAGAAATCAAGGGGAAGCAGTAGCCCTAACTTGCCAAGTGTTTTAGCATCCTTCATCTCCTGTTCTTCACTGTGAGGATCAGCAGGATCTCTTAGTAGATGTCTGTTGTGGCAGGTAAAACAGGGCTGAGAACTTGAGCACCAGCATCTGCCCTGTCTCACGGTTAGCAGTCCACCCTTAACAAGGCTTAGACATATGACCATCAACAGGAGCTGGGTTTGGTCCCTGCCATGATGCAGAGAATTGCAGGAGATTCACATGCTCACCAGAGCCATGTTTCTTTGGGGCAGTAAAGTTGCAGCAGGTTGTGCAGTTTTGTTTCAGTCCTGAACTGAAGCATTTTCTCTTTCCCAATAGGTTCTTACATCAAGGTGCATCAAAATGTTTAATTTCCATTCTAAGGAGGACATTTCCCCCATCAGTACATGCAGTATGCTCCAACCTACTTTATGCTTTAAGTAGCCCTTACTCTGTCATCTGTAGCATAAGGGCTCCTTGTTTTCTATCTCTCTGTCCTACTGACCTTCACTTTGCTGTGCCATGGTAAGAGTATGCAGTAGGGCAGGCCTGCAGTCCTTTGCATTCTTCATGATGTCTTGCTGGCACAGAGGAATCATTTACATCTCTTGTTTCTGACTTGTTGTCCCTGACAGGTGTCTTCCCCTGGTGTTTTCAGATTCAATGGGCCCTGAGCATCTTTAAAGAATACATGTAAAATACAAGCACATAACAACATGACTATTTATCATGTGAAAGAGATGAAATCCCCATTCTCCTTTGCAGTCCCTTTTTTCACCCAGTTCCCTCCTGCTTCCTGCCTTTCTATCAGTATTGCTACATAGGGCCAGGCGTACCCACATTAACACTCTCTGTTTGATTCTGTTGCACAGAAAGACAGGCAAAAGTTCTTATTGGAGTGGCCTGGAGCCTCTCTTTCCTGTTTTCCATACCAACTCTGATTATTTTTGGGAAACGGCAGCTCTCCAATGGGGAAGTACAGTGCTGGGCTCTCTGGCCTGATGACTCCTACTGGATACCCTACATGACAGTGGTGGCTTTCCTGGTGTACTTCATTCCTCTGATCATTATCAGGTAAGCCTGAACCACAGTCAGCAAGCATACTGTGAAAGCTCTCAAATGTGCAATCAGCTTAATGCTTTAATTTCTACTCATTCATTACGATTTCACTTCCGCCCCTGCCTTATAGCTGCTTTGGTTTTTATCAGATAATGTACAGGTCAGTGTACTTGCTCTGCATGTTCTCCATGCAGTGTTATTAGCCAGAAACATTTCTGAAAGAAAGAACTGAATCTCTAAAATGTGTCCACTTATCTCCGAGCTTCAGGCATGAAACATATCTTTAAAAACCCAGGATGAATGTCTAGTTATTATGACAGAATGTAATTTTAATAAAAGAACAGGAAAACTACACTCAACACTAATTAAATTAAAATCAACTGTAAGTGCTCTCAAGCTTCCTAGTACGAGGAGAGTGTTTCTTCACCAGGATTGGAAAGAAATCTCCAAGTGTTATAAGCTGCCAACAACTCTTAAAACACAGGAAAATAAAATCCTTCTCTTTCTGGAACGGGAAACCTGGGCTGCAAATATTGGAGACTGGTTTGCCCAAAATCACAAAGATGATCTGCAGCAGAATCAGTTTTAAACTGAGGTCAGCCAACATCCCAGGCTGTGCTTAGTGATCAGTGAATTTTATCACCTCCTTCTGGGGTACTGCCATTAGCTGCTGTTAAACAAAAATTATCTAGCCATGAGAACCTACCAATACAAAAGGAGCAGTCAAAAACATGTGGAAGCAAAGTGAGGCTTCTTAACTGGATTGAACAGCTGCCAGCGGCAGTAACTTGTTCTCTGAGCCCTTTCCTTTCTTTCTCTTTTATTCTCTTTCAGTGGCAAGGTTACAACAGGATTGCTTGGTTTCATTTCTTCTTAGTGGCAAACACTTGCTGATACTCCTCCTTTTCCCCATAATATGGTGACGTGCTGTTCAGGCTGTGAGAATGGAGCTGTGTTTGCATATCCCTTGGATATCTTTCTTGTTCCATCTGCTTTTCCAGCAGGTGATGAGCCACGAGTCTCTTATCTGAGTTAGCACACCAAATAAGAGTGGGTGGGGGCTTATCTTTTCTAGGACAAGGCTGCATAAGCTAAATAGTAAAGGCCATGTTGCAGTTTTAGCTCCTATGCAGTTGAGTTGTGCTTTGAAGTTGCTTACTGTTTAATCACAGATATTAGGCTCTGCAGCTCCTAATGAAGCATGTGGTACTTGAACTCATTTAGCTGACAGGTTGGACAGGGCTTGCAGCAGCCTTGTCTAGTGGAAGGTGTCCATGCCCATGGCAGGGGGTTGGAACTGGATGAGCTTTAAGGTCTCTTCCAACCCAAAGCAGTCTGAGATTCTATGACTTTCTGATACAGATTCAATGCTCAGCAGTGTTGCTCCCTAGAGAGAAGGGACAATCTTTATACTTTGCTTGTAACCCATCAATTTCCTAGCTTTCCACTTCTTTGGGTGTGTCAGAATGCACAGATATAACAAGCGAAATAATGAAAAATTCTCCTTAAAGAAAAGACATAGCAATAAGGAAAAACTAGTCCCAGGTTGCCCAATTGCTCTTCCTTCCTAGACAGGATCACTTCTCTTTGTATATTCTCCTATCTCTTAAAACCAGCCTAGCTTTAAATAAAGCAAGAAATATTCTTGGGAACATGTAAATAAAACTGTGGGTGGATCTGCAGCCCAGCACTAGCAGCAAATAGAATGAACACACAGAGAAGAGACAAAAAGTAACTTAACTGTGAAAAGAAATAGAACAGAAAACTTTGAGGCTTGCTGCTTCTATGACAGGAGTTTTGTCATGAGTTTTCTCAAGTAGCTAGCAATCAGGATATTCTAGGCAGCATTTGAAGAGTTTTAGAAAAAGACCCATAGCCTGTCCAGTTATCACAGAATCATAGAATATTTGGAGGTTGGAAGGGACCTTCAAAAGTTGTCTGTCCAACCCCTCTGCAACATCTTCAACTAGATCAGGTCCCACAGGTGTGTGAAGCAGCTCTTTCACACTCAAACTTACAGATTCACATGCTTCCTATTGCGGATCAGTCACTCTTTTTTATATGGCACATATACTTGTTTGGTCAGAAAAGGCAAGCTACATATCAACACATTTTTTAGAGCTGCTGACATTATGCTCCTCTCCCTCCCTAGCAAAGGAAGATATTCAGACTTGATCAGCTCTGTGACTTGCTTTACAGTAAATCCCCAGAAGCAAGAAGGCAATGAAGAAATGAGGAGAAGGGCATGAAACCAGCATCTCATGAGATTGCCCTGACAGCTGAGACATGAATAAAGCATCCTAAATTTTTTTATGGCTTTAATCTTAAGCGACTTCCACCAGAGAAGTTTATGGCAGGACAGTAATTTGTAACACTGGCCTTGGAGCCACAGGGCAGAGCGGTGCCCATTGCCTGCCCAAACACATTGCTGGTTTCAGCATACACTGAGACAAATGCTCTTATGCTCTTGCTGGCAGAAATCAGACTTTTGAGAGGTAATGCATATATAAAAGGCAGGTAATGTATATATAAAAGGAAATCTATAAACAAAACTGCAACAGCCCTGAAAGATGTAAATACTCAGGATATCTGTTCCCACCACTCCTTCACAACTGAAGAATCAGCAATCAGTTACCAAACAGCCTGTGGTTCTAGGGTGAGTTATTTATCTGATTATAATACAAACAAATAAGACCTGAATAATGGAAAGAGAATGAAAAGCTGTGATTGGATTTTTAACCCTAGCATGTGGTTATCTTTGAGAGCTGAGAAAAAGGGAGAATATTTGTTCTTTTTATGTAAAAGCTCTCCTCCTCCCCGCTCAGTTGCATCCACGAAGAGCCGCAGATCCTGCACCAGGTTCTTCTTTACAATGTTTAGTTTGTCCTGTTCTTCCCTTTTATTTAGACTAATCCAACACTTTTTCTGCAGTTGATACTGTCAACTTATCAAAACCCAGAAAATTCAGAAAAATTAACTAGGCAACCTGCAGTAATTATTTCTCTTTTATTCTGGCACAAGTGTCATCAGCTACAGCCAAAGCCATTTCTCCTATGCTAAGATATGCCAAGCAAAGCTCAAATGGTATCTGTGATAGTTGAATACCTTCAGAGCATTGCTGAACAGAGGTTAGATGCAGCCCAAATCATGATTACAGACTGCTCTTCTGCCAATACATGCACTTGGGCCCCTCAGGTTCTGTGATGAGGACACAGGAGAGCTACTGGGCTTCTGTTCTGTGTGCCAAACCAAAATTATATGCTGGCACTTGAGTATCCAGAAATTCAGAGTCTTTTTAGCTGTTATTCACAACTATCAAACATATTTTTTATATTTTATCCTGATAAATGTAACACATAGGCACTTATCTAATATAATTCCAAATTTATGTATAAAAAAAAAAGAAATGCAGAAGTTCTCTTGAATCACAGAGTATCCATCTGCTGTTTAAAATCAAAACTCCAAAGAGAACATTTGCTTTGGAGCAGCAGAAAAATAATTAGATGAGAAAAACCAGAATCAGCTCAAAGGAAGAATATGGACCTAAACCCAGGACATTGCAATGAAATAAAAAATAGATTTAATAGAAGGTATTTGTCTGAACTCAATCAAATAAAGTGAATAAAAATACTATTAGTAAAAATGCCAAAGGTATTTTTTTGAACTTGATTAAGTGAGCATGATCATTTTTGCCTGCAATTTCCATTTCTAAATAGAAAAACTTAGATCTTGTACATATGTTCTAATATCTGCCCATCTATTTACTTAGCCATTACACATGCTTACAATGATTTCTTTAGATGAAGTTAAATGTGCCTTTTGTCTTTGGATAAATAGTACTGCAAATTAGCTACCATAAAATAACACAGCTGCATCACTTCGCACAAATAAAGTACAAGGAAAAACAGGCAATACTGGTTGATAAATACAAGCCATTAGCAGGGGTTTAAGTGCACTTTTTGCCATGGTAAAGGCTCATTTTACTAGCAAATACTAGGGCTGGGTGGGACAATATCATAATGCAATCCTTTATTTAAAAATATATTAAAATCCATTTTTAAAGAATGGGCAGATCAGTAACTCATGTGGTTGTTAAGATCAATACATCGCTTTTCCAGGAGACATTGTATTTTCCAAACCTAAAATGATCTATGAATTACAAATGAAGATGGAGTGGGACTATTCGTGTTAGCATTTGTATGACTAACCATAAGTCAGCTATTTACATGCATAAAGGATGCTGTAATTACCAATGGAGCCATATTAAAAAACATCATTAACTAATAACATGCTACAACGAACATGCATCTTAGTCCTTCAGAATTTGGATCAAGCTACCAAGCTAAATTGTTTCAGAGATGCAAAGAGTTTCATTTGCTGAGATTCATCCATAGTCTGAACCATATTCTTGTATTTTCCAAACCTAAAATGATCTATGAATTACAAATGAAGATGGAGTGGGACTATTCGTGTTAGCATTTGTAT
>JBCJKH010055670.1:0-27376 GCA_039877255.1 Loriculus beryllinus | reverse complement strand
CTCTCCTCTCGGTCGGGCTCGACGGGTGGTATTGTATTCTCTCACCTCGTTATTTCCCTTATCATTATTATTATTGGTGGTAGCAGTAGTGATTTGTATTATACCTTAGTTACTGGGCTGTTCTTATCTCAGCCCCTTGGACTTACATTCTTTCAATTCTGGTCCCCATCCCTCCGGGAGGAGGAAAGGAGGTGGGGGGGTGGGAAGGAAGGAAGGAGTGGTGGGGGTGTAGAAACTGTGGCTGACTGGGTTTAAACCACGACAATAAAATAACTTGCTTCACCAAGTGCTGAAACTAATAGGGGAGTGATGATGGTTGTGAAGCACCTAAATTTGTTCATATTGAGTCTCAAAGGCTATTATTTGCATTATGTTCTAAGCAGGAAAAATTTAATCTGCAGGTTTCTTACTGTGAAAAGTAGGAAACAGTCATCAAGAATGAATCTTAGGCGAATTTGTCATGGAGGTCTGTCTTGTGGAAGAAGTGATACAGGTAAGATTTTTTTTAAGGAGAATAAAAATGTCTTTACCTATATTCACTTAATAACCGTTACTCAATTTTTAGTATTAAGTGATCTTAAACCTGCTTTGTGAGGTTTGCATGCACATGAGGTCTGAAAAATATATTTTTTTCAACAAAGAACCAAAACCAAAGAAAAGAGTGTATTTTGTGAGTTTTCAGTTGAATCCTTTATTTGCCCGTTTGACGAAAAGTAGACTTCGTACAGTATTCAGTTTACAAGTAAATAGTATACCTAGACTATGAAGACCTTTTTAACCTCTATATTAGATTTGCACACCCTTGATTCCAGAATTCCTAAGTTGTCCTATGTAACAGCATGCCCACTTATATCCAAGCAAAGTTTATTAAAGGTTCAAAAATGAGGCATTTTTGTGAGCATTTTTCTCAGAAGGTCTGGTCAGCATTTGGATTATTGGTTGCACTCTTCACCATGAAGCATTTATTTCACACGTAGTTGTGCATCTATTTATTGTACCTTGCAGACCTCAGGCGCCACAGTTTTAATTTGCTACATAGTGATGTACTTGATCTTTAGTCTTGGTCAACACATCCTGCAAGTTAGAGAGCACATGGGTATGTTGCATTTTTCTCCTATGTGGTGGCACTCCACAGTGCTCATCGCTTCTTCTATCAAAAAGTGGTGCAGTACTATTTGCATTGATATTCTGCTTTTGGTGATTGGCTGTGTTTTCCCTTGCAGTGTATCTGGTCTATACCCATTGTGTTCTCTTCCTATTGACAGTATATATTTTTACTCTCACTAAAGTTCTGACCCTGAAAATGCTCAGGCATCAAAGATTTCCATCCCTCCACCATTAGGTGAGGAAGTGGTGATACTGGATTTAGAAACTGAAACAATTACTGTACTGTAGAGGAAAATACAGCCTTGGGTAAGTTACATGGGTTACATGATGCTCTTTGTCTGGGAGTAGAGAATCATATTTGCTATTTGTTTTACTATTCCAATATAGCAAAAAAAAGAAAGACTTGGTGACCTTAGCAGGAAAGGGATTATCATCCCTCAAAATTTAGGTGTCTGTGTGTGACAGTAAAAGACATTCTGATAATTATATTGTCATCCTCAATCACTTAAGCAAATCAACTGTTTCTTCAGCTGGAGAAGCGGAGTTGGGGGAAAACAGCAGAAAGCTATGGCATTTATCAAGGTCTGGATTCCAAGGCAAAATATTTCCTATTAAGTTCAAACTCATTTTGGTGGAATATAATAACACGTTGGAAGATGATTTCAGTGGGCAGGGATGCTTCATCCTAGGCCATGTAGCCCAAGGCTATGTCCAGCCTGGCTTTGATGCCAGTTTGGAGCCTGGCAAATGCCAGGGATGGAGCATTTACGACTTCTCTGGGCAGCCTATTCCGTTGCCTCACCACCCTCACAGTAAAGAACTTCTTGCTTACATCTAACCTGAATTTACCCTGTTTAAGTTTTAATCCGTTACTCCTTTTCCTACAGTTCCTGATGAAAAGTCCCTCTCCAGCATTCTTGTAGATCCCCTTCAGATACTGGAAGGCTGCCATGAGGTCTCCACACAGCCTTCTCTTTTTCAGGCTGAACATCCTGAACTTTCTTACCCTGACTTCATACAGATGAGACAAAGAGCTAGAAAGTAGAAATTGAAATACTACTGATACCTTCTTGACACCTGCTATATCTCAGGCCTGAGAAAAGCAAATTAGCTCAGCATTTTTAAAGTATAAGGGATTTAGATTTATATCTTCTTGAAAGGTTAATGGGAAATGTGTCCAAATTCCATGACTTTTTTTTTTTCGCCTTTCATCATCTGTAGAAATGTTAATCTAAAACAGCTTTGAGAAAGAAGATTGACCTAAAAATCATTTAGAATGCTAGAAAAATCCAATGTTTTCCTACTTATTTTTATTTGCATTGAAGGCTGTGGCAAATGAGACTTCAACATATAGGACTTGTTGACATGCAGAATATTGGTTTGACTTTTCAGGGGATTAATTCCTTTTTGAAACTTACAGACTAAACTGGTTTGCCTTTTTATCAAGATTCAGATACTGGATGTTTTGTTGATAACTCAATCTTTGCGTAGATCCTATATTGCTGCTGAATAGTACTGCCTTTGAAGATTTTATGAGGACTCTGGGTCTTTAATCCAAAAGCTTCTTAAAGCCCATCTTATTTCTTTTTTTATCTGCAGATGAAAAAATGTATATCTAAAAATATTTTTAATCTTGACATTCCTGTATTTTGAACGTTTCTCTGTCCAGTGATGATGATATTCTTTAAAGGTGATATTTTTCATCATCTGTGATTAAAACCAAGTTAATCTAAAGATAAAAATATTGCAAATGCATCTGATAAGGCACAGAGGGATTTGAAAACAATAGCTGTAACCTGTTTTTTGGCCGAAAAAACGTAAACAAACTCTTTCAACAGGCATCTAAGGATTTTGGAGTGGAATAATTGGAGTTTTAAACCTTGGGAAAAGGTAGTTTTGGAAACATCAGCATTAGACATTTTGCAGATGTCTTTTTCAAACTAGTACCCAGCTTTGCAGGCATACCAGAAAGAATTATGTATTTCTCTGTCAAATTTCTGGCCTATCCAAATTCTTTTTTTTTGAGTCTTGAACCTTTTTCCTTTACAGCCCAAAACCTGCAAAAGTGGCTGAGTTCCTACAAGCAGTCAGTCACTAATACATTTAAGTTGTGATGTTCTGTTGCAGTCTCAGAATAGAGAACATAAGTGAATAAACAAAGAATAATCATGACTGACTATACTAGCTTATAATGTAATAAAAAAGGAGACAGAGAAAATCATTGAAGCCATGTTTTATGTCTCGTTTAGACTCTAATTTTCAGAAGTAATCTCGGGAAATGAGTCTTTTTTTTTCAAGGAAGTTTAGGTTTTGTGGAAGGTTTTTTTGTTTTGTTTTTTGTTTGCTTTTTCTTTAATAGGGTTGCTCTTAAGTATCATCTAATGTTTAATTTCCAATAAATCATAGAATCATAGAATCATAGAATCGTTAGTTTTAGTGTTGATATAAAGAAACGTGCATATATATAAAATATGATAATCTATAATTAAACTATCATTAGTAATTATATATGTGAGTATATGTGTGTAAGTGGTTTTTAAGTATCCTGAACTAAATATAACATATCCTGCGTCATGCTAAGCTTCAGCAGCAGACAGAAATTGCAGATTACTGGTTTACTACTTAACCAGTTACTGCAAGACTCCTTATTCAAAGCAACTGGGCAAGTTAATACTCTTATTCCATTGCATTGTATCAAGTAATATGTAAATTGAAGTTATCCTTGAGACAAAGAGAACACTTATTTTAGGGCAGAATCTGTTGGCGTTTTCCTCATTTTACCCATGGTTGATAGGATAGCTGTGCCCTGTTTTCCCTGTGCAAATGACTGAATGGAGGAATCCACACTCAAGTCACTGTTTGTGGTGGTTCACCATTCCATTCCACGCAGTACATTAGCAGTTCAGGGCTTTGCTGTCATGTAGCAGCTGTATGTGGCTGCCTCTAAATTATGTTTTAGTTTTGAGGATGTGATTTCATGACCAGTTCAGTGTATGTAAAAATGCACTGAAAAGGTGGCCATGTCCTCTCCACTGTGTTTCTGTCTCTTTCTTCTGAGAGTAACAGTGGTCATTTTTCATTGAAATTATTTTTTCTGACTCAATTGAAGAGCAAACCTAATAGTAAGACAGAAGATCTTGATGCAATCTGAATGATAATGTAGCTTAACATACTGTCTTGAAAGACACAGACCTGTTGGAATGAGTCCAGAAGAGGGCCATGAAGATGATCCGAGGGCTGGAGCACTGTTCTTATGAAGACAGGTTGAGAGAGCTGTGGTTGTTCAGCCTTCCAGTACCTAAAAAGGGCTTATAAGAAAGATGAGGAGAGACTTTTTAATAGGGCCTCTTAGCATTAGGACAAGGGGTCAATGATTTTAAACTAAAAGGAGGTAGATTCAGACTAAATGCAAAAATAATTTTTTTTTTTTTTTTTTTTTTTAATAAGGTGTGTGGTGAAATACTGGAACAGTGTTGCCCAGAGAAGCTGTGGAAACATTCAAGGTCATGTTGAATGGAGCTTTGAACAACCTGGTCTAGTGGAAGATGTCCCTTCCCATGGCAAGGGGGTTTGACCTAAGTGATCTTAAAGGTCCCTTCTAACCAAAACCATTCTATATTTCTATGAAAGAGTATGGTCTTCTGTATTGTTTCAGAAGTTTTCAACATCCATTTGTTGAAACTACAATTTCATTGTAGTAGTGTATTTTTTTAAATTATTAGCACTGTCAAACAGTCAATGATTAAAATAATAATCTGGAGTTTTAACTTTACTACTCTGCTTTTAAAGTGATTAATTTAATTTCCTTATCATAACTTGTTTCCTATATTTAATTCTGTTGGCATGTATTATTACATTTCAAATTCCATTAAAATTGTGATTATAAAAGAGGGTAGGGTTTTTATACTCAAGAGGCAATTTAACAACTTCCAGATGTAATTACAGTACCTCTTGATGATCAAGAAATCCTGATGATTAAAACCACCACTTGACAAGTATTTTCTTATTCTCACTTACAACATTAGGCAGAAGCAAAAGACAGCAAGTAAAACATAAATTTTATAACATGAAAATAGATGCACTTAAAAATTTCAGCTTGGAAAGAGAACTATTTTTATTCACAGGCAAAGAAACATTTTTCTCAATGTTGTTCATTACTTAGGGTGAAAATTTGCATCCCTTACTATTTAATAGAATTTGCTTTGTATGCAGCAGAAACAGGATTAAACTTGGTAATTTTTTTGTTTTAAAGAAGTCCTTCCCTCACCTGTGGCAGGGGATTGGAACTGGGTGATCTTTGGGGTCGCTTCCACCCCAAACCATTCTGTGATTCTGTGATTCCTCTGGCATGGAAACAATTTTCTAAAACAATAGTATATGAGGTACAAACACAAAAGAGAGGTCTCTATTTGCATCTTATCAAAAGAACAGAATTTTGTATACAGGTTTTCTGAACAAGGCTTAAGTAATCTGAAAATCTCACAGTTATCAGATACTCATACTGTTTTGAATATAATAAAGAAGAACAAGCAACAAAGCTTACTTCTGAGTAATCTTTATTTGATAGTACCTCCTGAATTCTTATTTGTATGGGCTAATAAATAGTGTTACACTTCAAATGTTTTGTGTGCAGATGTCTCGTGTTGAGTACAGAAGCCAAGAAAATGGAAATGGGCTTTGAGTAGAGTACGTAAGAGAGCTAGTTAGTCACAGTAAGTATCCGTCAACACTGAGGTTTTAAAGTCTGTGTTTGTACCCACAAATTGTCCAAGTATATAATGGGATCTAGCTTTTAAGACTCTAATCCTGAGCAGTTTGGTATGTCTCTAAACAGAAAGCACTGTGGTATGTTAGAGCATAATGACAGACAAATACCATTTATAGCTTTAAAGACAGTGGCTACAGATCAGTTCATCTCTCACGGGTGAAAGTTGGAAGCTTCATTTTATGATCATTATGAATAAATGCTTCAGAACACACTTGAGCTGAAAAATGGTGCATAAAATATCAGTCACATGGTTTATTAAAAAAGATGCCCTTCCATATATTACAAGCTCTGTATTGCTAGAAAACCATCTCATTTATGTTTGCCTCATCTCGTCCATTTGCTTTTAAGAAGGCAGAATAATTTCAGTTCACAATTGGAAAGAATAACCCACTGGAAAGGGAAAAACCTGCATAGTCTCACCAGACTAATGCAGTGTGCTGAAAAAAATACTTGTAACTACAGTCCAGTTTAAAAATTGTAACAGCTCGGTGTGGACCACTGTTATCCTATAATGAAAATACTATCAAGTTGAAATAATATCTAAGCTGGGTTTACAGTAAGTAGGCAGTACTAGGCAAGTGTATGTTTTTAGATTGGTAAACTCAGTAATTAGTTTTACTACTTAGTACTCATGTGGATAGACAGCAGGTCAAGAGTACAGACCAGGACCGTAGGGATGGGCAAGATCACCTCTTGATGGCAAAATGTCTTAAGCTTCCTAGGAGATCTCACCCTTGTTCATATTTAGCAATATTGGTGTCAATGCTGATTTCCCTGAATAACGATTTGGAAACATAGTGTTAGAAAAACTTGCATCCTTAATTGTCTTTGCCTGAAGTCCAAATGAATTTGCCTATCTCCTTTCATTCCTGCCTTTCCAATATCCTATTTTCTGCCTTCAAATTAGAGTATACCACCAGCAATGATATAATACTAGTACTGTCTGAGACAGGTAATTTAAAATGCCAGGATTTAAGCATGTTGTGTTCGTTTTGGAGTACGGACATGGTGAAACAGGATGTTATTAATGGGTCTTCTCAGTTAAATCATGGGTGGTTGTTAAAGTACACTGAAACTCTGCTGATAGGTTTTTAAGAGGGCAGGAGATTTCTTGCTGCCCCTCTCTACCTTTTGCCAAATTTGTCCCTTCATTTTCCTGCTCCCAAAATCTAGGTTATTGATTACTCATAACAAGTATGTAAGAACAAATACATAAACAGAAACTGCTGAAAACTTGCAGTACACTGCCAGTTTGTGAATATCACAATACCAAGAAGTACTTGTGTAGTAGATCCAGCTGTTTTCAACGCTGTATTTTGAAACAGCAGAGTGAAATTACTCTTTACAGGCTATAATGAAGGAGCAGTTTTTCCAGTGCAGTGAGTCATCAGTAGACATTTAGTCTTTAGTGCAGATCCTCAAAAACTTATGCACAGGTGTAAGTCTGTAATCACATGAGAATTTGAAAACATCCTTTAATATTTGCATAACTATGTCTCCTCAAAAATAGAAGTGGTTTAATGTCTTGGATATCATCATCTCAGACAAATTGTAAAGTGGGCGAGAGAAGATCATGGAAGGAAATGGGGTGCTTATGCATGGCTCCTGAGATCAGAGGAGATTGTATGAGGATGTGATTTGTGGCTTCCGAGGAGGGATATGAAGTCCCTAGTGTATGCAGTAACCTTGGCTAGCAGAATTCAGTGTGTGCAGTCTTGCAGCTTCAACTGATTTATTTCTGGTAGCATTTCACCATTATTTGAGAATCTCATATATTTGAGATGTACTTTACCTTTATATTTGAAAATTGTGGCCTGGTTGTCACCCAAGAATACTTGAAGGCCTGACTTCTGACTAGGAGATTTATGTTAGGTAGTACTTAGTCATGTTCACATGCATATGTGTACACACACACACGACAAGATGTGGAATAAGATTTGAAAGAATGCCAAAGTTTGGTTTTGGATAGAGGAAACATCTGTTGATCTTATTTAGAATTTTTTTTATATGTCTAAAACCTTGAAGTGGAAATTGAAGCTGGAGATTGCTGTTGTGCATCTGAAAATATCAGTCTGACAAAATGGAAACATCCCTTGAACAAATATCAGTGGCAAAATTCCCGGGGCGATATTCTGAAAGGGAGCTTGGAAGCTTTGGAAACAATATTTGCTGCTCTAAATCCATTGTGTGGCCAAAGATGGGACAGGAGATAGCAGGCACTAATGTAGCTGTATGGTAAAGGTGTGTGGCTTCATTGGAGGTCCCGTGGAAGTTTATGCAAAGATTTTTGGTAGATTTGGAAAATTCTTAAGAGAAGAAGACTGGAGTTTTCCCTTAAGAAGGTTAAGGGAATGATTGGAATTTTTCTGAAATGTTCTGCCTATTAGTTTGATGTGCTTTGTGTGTGCTGGATTTGTGTCCTTTTCCCCCTGTATGGGGCTGCTATTCTCTTTCTTGCCTGCAGTTACATGGAAAGAAGAGTTCTTCCACACTGCAAAAAGCTTCAGCAACACCATTACTGAGGCCAGACTAATTTGGAGGTGGTATGCACTGTCTGCTTGTGTTGAGATTAAGTTAAATTGTACGCTGTCCTGGTTTTGGCTGGCATAGAGTTAATTTTCTTCCTAGTAGCTGATGCAGTGCTGTATTTTGGCTTTAGTCTGAGAACAATGCTGATAAAAAGCCCAATGTTTTACTTGTTGTTCAGTGGCGCTTGCCCTGATCAAGGACTTTTCAGTTTCATGCTCTGCCAGTGAGGACGGGCACAAGAAGCTGGAATCAGAGGCAGGACACCTGACCTGGAGTAGCCAAAGGGGTATTCCATACCACAGCACATCATGCTCAGTATATAAACTGGGGGGAGTTAGCTGGAGGGCCCAGATTGCTTCTTGGATCAGGTTGAGTATTGGTCAGCAGGTAGCGAGCAATTGTGTTGTGCATCACTGGTGTTAATCGAGTTTTTTTAGCTTTCTCCTTTCAGTTTTATATTCTCGACCCTATTTTCAATTGTCATTGTTAGCAGTAGTATTGTACTGTACGTCAGTTATTAAACTGTTCTTATCTCAACTTGCGGGTTTACATTCTTTCAGTTTTCCTCCCTATCCTGCCTGGGACAAGGCAAGAATAGAGGAGTGAGCCTGTGACTGTGTGGTTTGGTGTTGCAGAGCAGTGTGATGCTGTCTTGGTTCTATTCTGAAAATCTTTAACATATGGTTTATTTTGATCCTGAAATAATTAAAGAGGAAGAACACTGATAAGAAAGGGTATTAAACTGTAAGAGAAAAAGCAGATAATTACAAGTTGATGACTTAGTAAGTTTGAGGATTATCCCATTCTGCTCATTACACCTGGGCATGCCTTATGTGTATTCACAAGTAAATAATTGCTGTGTGCTTCTGAACTTTGTATATCCTGCTTTTTGGAGTCTCTTGGCATCTGGTACAAGTTGCTGAGCAAGTGACCCAGAGGAGAGTTACAGTGCTAGCAATTGAAGCAGGCTCTGTGAAATAAGAGGTAATCTATGTGCAGATGAGCACAGACAAGATTTTGGTCTAAATAGAAACAAGTTAAAAACTAGTTAAAAGCAAACAAATGGTACCAAATAAAACCATCCTAAAAGAACCCAAAATCAAAAAACAACCCCCAAACCCCCAACAGTCCCCAAATAAAATGTCCGAAAACCTAAGCAGAAAAGCCACCCACCTTGAGAAATCTTCTAGGATGAAATTGGGCCCATAGCTTCTTAGGTCTTCTTAAATTCAAGTTTAATCAGGCTAACTATTTTCTGCTTCTAGTTCTCTTGCTCAACTTCTGGAGTGCCTCAGTTCAAGTCATGCATAAGTGTATGAATATTTTTGCTGGCCTAGTGTGAAGTGAGGGGTAAAACAAGAAAGCATTAATGTATGTAAACTTAGAGCCAGGGAAGCCACAAAGAACCATGAGAGTCAGGTGTAGAGGTAAGAAGTAGTTTAAATAGACCAGTTTTTTTTGTTTTGATGTATGGCTCTCTGGAGTGATAGCTTTGGGGATTTCTAAACACAGAAACTACATCTGATTGTAGATATGGCCTTCTGGGAAATAAGACTTCATGCACTGTTATTGTTATAATTCCTCAGTGTGGAAGAAATATTATGTTGTTATTTTTATTATTACCTTGTTTAGAAATAAGATTATACTAAATAATATGCCTGACTCAATATGTAATTTTGCTTTCTACTGCAAAGGAGCTGGGTTTGCATATTAGCTCTCTGCTTGAACTACGGGGAGTAATATAGAAGAAAATATACTAGGTGTACTACAGAAAGTATTTACTGCTGTAAATAGAAAAGAATAGGAACCAGAACTTCAAATGATAGGAAGAGGAGACAAACTGGATTAAAGAAAAATAAATTTTTCAAAGTATGTATTGAAATGTAATTTTCATATTGTATTCAGCAGTTAAATACAAAAGCAAGTAGCTTTGAGGGAGAACCTAACCATCAGACAGAGATGTGGATATTAATGTCTAGTGGAAAACAATGAAAATAAGCTACTTATTCTAGCTATCTTAAATACATTTTGAGTTTTCATGCAATATTGAAGACTTAGACTTGATATCTTATTATCTTATGATAACTCTAAGAAGCAATATGCATTGTATGTCAGCATCCTTTCCTAAAAAGCATTTCTGCTCCTTCTTTATTTCTTCTACTGTTACTTACTCTTTAGGAAGGCAAATGGTAGTTAACCATGAGCGCAGTCAACACTTTTCTGGCATGACTGCAAGACATGCCAGTTTGGGGTTTGTTAAGAATGGTCGGTACTCTGATGGCTTTGAAAAATGTATTAAGACCTTACTCAAAGTTTGTTAGACAAAATCAGTGTATTTTAGATTTATTTACCCTTGTAAATGAAGTGAAAGTAAAGGAATAATATCTTGCTATGTCAGTTTGCACATGGTGTCATTTACAGCAGCAAGACTCACAGATTAATCTTTGTCAGGTGAAGCTGAATCAAAGTTGAGGAAAACCCCTCCACAATAAAGTGCTCCTGTCCACAGAAAGTATCTGTAGATGTAAAGTGAGCAAAAGATCAGAGACAATGCACAGCAGAAAGGAAGGAAATAAAGGCCTTAAGTGAGAAGACAGGGATATATCTGAAAAGCAGAGATTGTTGTAATGTGCTGTAGTTAACAGAGGAACAGTAAAAGGGAAGTAAAATGAATTTGGCACCTTGCACAGGTGCAAGGAAATGCTAGAATAATCAAGAAAATAAAATAAAGAGAAGCTGGTAGACATTAAACAAGTCACTCCTGGCTAATAAGCAGAAGAGGAGCTGAACACTATGCAAGCATATGATGAAGCTGTACAGCTAACAACTGAACATAATCCTATGTATAATAATCTCAGTTACTTTCCAGAGGACAATGATGCCTTGAGAAGTTACTAGAGAAATAATTTTAAAGGCTAACTCTAAATATTGTAGTTTTCTGTGCTTTAGGATACCTGTAAAATGGCTCTCATTGCAGTGCTAAAGTCTTGGGACTTTGTCAGAGCAGGTGGATTTCTGATTAAATGGTTTAAAAACCAAATTTTATGCTAATAAGAAATTTAAGCCATAAAGAGTTTGAAAAAAATATACTTTTCCAAGAAAAGTTTTAATCCTATTGAAGTAATTTCTCCCTCCCTCCCCTTAGCAGTCCCAATTCAGTTATGTTAGCTTTTGTTGCCTCAGCTTCTTAATTCATGGTTTCTGTGTCTTTTTTCTTTAATTTTGTTTGCCGTGCTAATAACACCTTGCTATGCAAGCTCATCTATAAGTTTAACTGAATCTTTGTGCATATCAGTTTTACTGTGCTCCCCTCAATAGCCTAAATAGATGGTCATCGTGGTGTGTTTGGATGTACTGTTGTAGAAAGATCAGCAGTTATTTGATGGTGCCCTGTTGCTGAAAAAAAATCTCCTCTGTCTCTTCATTTATTCTGATGAATAATTTTAAGGAATATATGAAACCTTATTTCCTTGGTTTAGTGTTAGGTATTAGTGTAGAAGTCTGTAATACTATCACTAGGTACTAGCTTCACTTAAAAGTGAGCGAAATACTGCCTTTTTAACCCTGAAAACTATTTTATGCTGGCAAACTGGAAAACTGAATGCAATAACTCTTACAATCACAAATAAGAAATTATAAGGATTGAGGTATGGGGAGAACACAAGATGACTGCTTCACTGCTGTGAAAATGCAAGAGGGAGGAAATTAAATGAAATAAAGTACTTGTGAAGAGCTGGGTGCAGACATCCACTTACATGAATTATTCCAGAACCTTATTCTCTATAGCCCATGCCGAGAGAATCTCTAGTCATTTAATTTATGCCAAACACACAGCTGCTTTTCTGCTCCTTTGGATGGTAACTGCCTTGTAGCAAATTGTGCTTATTTTCCAAAATAAGTAGTTCAGTTTTCTTTTCTCAGTGCCTTTACCATAGAGATGATTGAGGTATGAGAAACAGTCCATTAATGACTGCCATGTAGGCCATGAAGAAGATCTAGCAAAAGAAGTATCCACTACAAGATTAGTTTCTCATAGATGACTGTGAAGAAAATCTGTGGAATAATTGTGTGCCTTTTCTCTTCTAGAGCTAATTGTGGATTCACAAAGGTGGTAATGCAGGAATACAAGTTTGTCTAGTATCTGTTTGAGCTAAATTATGCTGCAGCCTTTCATGGCCTCAA
Organism: Loriculus beryllinus; assembly: GCA_039877255.1. Lineage (NCBI taxonomy): Eukaryota > Metazoa > Chordata > Aves > Psittaciformes > Psittacidae > Loriculus > Loriculus beryllinus. Next base: position 14,790 of record JBCJKH010055670.1, on the reverse strand, counting down.
GATGTAGTTGTAGTGACAGAGGGTTAGTTAACTAAATGCTTTTTAAGTATCTCTACTCTCTTCCATGTGGTGCTATTGCCATGAGTTTTATCGTGTTCCTGACACTGCTGTCTTCTGTGCTTGGCCAATAGCCTGTGTATTTGTTAAGATGCTATTGCTTGATTGCTTATATGAATTAAGCTTGTTCTAAGAGTGCCTAGATTGTTTGTTCGATGCTGGAAGCTGAAACTGTGAACTTTTGATGGCTTTTCCCTGGTTTTATAGAGATCAGTTTATTACCTGTTCAAAGACTGAGATGTTTCCAGATAGCTTTTTTTGCCAAGCCTCAGTGTTTGGATTTGGTTGTTTGTTGTGAGGTTTTTTGTTTGGTTGTTTGGGTTTTTTTAATTATTATTATTTACTTTTTGTGGGGTTTTTTTTGGGGGGGTAGGTTTTTGTTGTTTGGGGTTTCTTTTGTGGTTTTTTGTTTGTTTGTTTGTTTGTTTGTTTTAATTCTCTGCTTTTCTTCTCTAATTCAGAATGAACTACCTCATTTTGGAATGTGCATTTGTGCATTTTGGAATGTGCCCTCATCCTGGTTTACAGCGAAGAGGCTCATCTGTGGTGGTTAGATTTGTGTCTTTTCATGGTTTCTATTTTATTAGGCAATTTCTCTTTTATATCACCTGGACTCCAAAGTGGAAAGAAAACAGTGTTTATAACACTGCAAAACCAACTCAAAAATCCTCAAACTCTCTAATGATAGGGTAGATACAGTACACTTGCAGTTGTTAGGTGCAATGCAGTGGCAGCATTTGGGTACCTAGCAGTAGGTGACTTGCTGTGTGTTGCAAGCACAGATAGAGTCTGAGGAGAGGTTCGCAGCCCAGACGTGGGAAGTAGGTGTATTATTCAGGGTCACACAGCAGGTCAGAGGCAGAGCAAGAACTCAGGGCAAGATGTGAGAAGCAGCCTGATACTTCTGGGAAGATACTGCTGAGCCTTTGAACAATTTATTTCCCTGGAGGCATGCTACTCCATTCTTTGATTTTAAGTGAGCTTTCACTTCAACAGGGCTCTAAGTTTAACCCATCTTATTTACAAAAGAAGCATTATGATGTAGTTCTGGAGTGCCTGTCACAGTGGTATTTTGGATCCCACGTAGTTGATTCACTGGAATTTGATCTTTGTTAGGAGTGGCAATGACATTACTCATACTCTGCTTGTTCATGAACTCTAAATTCACAAAGGACACTTTCTTTAAATGGTACCAGCTAGAGTTCCAGTTACCAACTCCCAAAGTATTTGTGAATTAAATTATTCTGGCTGGTGCTGGTGGCTTTCTGATGATGGCACCAGAGGCTCCAGCTCTGTCATGAATCTTAGCCCTTTCCAAGGAAGAGCTATTCCTTACATCATTTTTACACTTGGGAGGGTAGCTGCAGAGAAAAAGCAGAGGTTTCTGGTCATGAATTGGAAAGGGGTTTGTGCTGGTTGTAGAACAGTGCTAAAAAATGGCTGGTGTGGTTCCTTTCTCTCCTCTGCTCCTCTAGGTTTTTTTTCCTATTCTCTCTTGCGGATACCAGGTCTGGAAAAGGGCATAAAGGACCTATGCTTTGAACAGATAAAGTTCGATCAGACACCCTTCTCTCACTCTCAGCTTAGCAGAAGAATGCAAAATGGTGTTGCTAGGAATCCGTAGGCTGAAAAGATATCGTTGTTAATATAAGTGTAATGAAAGCGAGTTCAAGTGGTAGTCATAAAGTTAAATTTAAGGGTTTCTGAACATAGCATCTCTGTGCATGTAACTGTATAATTGCATGTTGCAAGGTAGTATTAATGTCATTCAAAATTCGCAATAAAATTCATTGCACAATGTTATTTTTAACATTTTTTGGTAAGTATGGTCTCTAGAATCTGCATTTTTCTAGCTACTTGGAAGAGCTTATAAGAAACAAGAGCTTATAAAAGACAAGAACTATTGCTACAGTTCACTGTATTTAAAAATGGTGATGTATTATAGGTAATTTTCTATAAACCATCCTATTTGTAAATTGTATCAAATTTGCAAGTGTTATCAGTCAGCCTTCTGCTTTCTTTTAACTTTTGAGGGATAATATAAGTAAATGGGCTTGGAAATTAACTTTTAAAATCAAGCTGTTTTCTCACAGCTTCTTTGAGTGAGAGCTATTGTGTGATTTTTTTGTGTTTGTTTTTATTTTTGTCATTCTACTGAGATGCCAGTGTTTCAAGGAAATAAGGAGTTGAAGCCTCCCCTGGACTAACACTATACTTCAGCAGTACAACACTGGAGAAATTAATTTCTCCTGGGGTCCTCTAGGTAGCAGGTGTTCAGTGCTAACCTGCAAATCTAAGTAATCTTAAAAACAAACAAAAAAATCCTTTTTAAATTTCTGTTCTACTTTCAGTTGTTCTGAATCTTTTTTATTACATTTCTAAATTGATCAGTGACTGTAGGTGTTGTACTATCACTTTTAGCAGTAACATCACTTACCAAGTGTCCTCTCCTTGAGGAATTAAATGGATGGAATTTTAAACATTACTTGTAACACTGTTACCAAGCTACCTGACTTCTCTGCCCTTGCTGACTGGAGCCTCCAGTGCCAGTATTTTACCTCCTGTGGTTGCTGTGCAGGTGGTGATTCAGCACAGAGACTGGCGTTTAAAAGATACAGCACAAAACCAACATGATTGGGTTTTTTTCTGTTTGTTTGTTTGTTTGTTTTTAAAAGCTCACTTAGGTTTTTACAAGCACTTTCTTGGGGGCAGAAAGTGGAATTTTCTGGCTTTGTAGATGCGTTGTTCATTACCCTTTAGTAATCTCTGGCAAATATGGCAGTGATTTGTTTTACATTTTACATTATCAAAATTTTCTCTTTTTTCATGAGGGAATGTATGTGATTTCTTACATAGTCATTAGTACTGATCAAAGCAGTTGAAATTGTCTTAATGCAGTTTAGTCATTGTGCCCCACCTGTACTCAAGTCACATGTCAACTTTTACTACTTGTCTTGTAAATGGTCATCTTCATGAGAACTGGCATTTATTTGGTATTTATTTAGCAAATAAAACAGTGGATCACAATTTACATGATACCGTGAATGGCACTAAATCCAAGTGAGTAGGAACAATAATTCTAATACAGTATCTTATTGTGGAGCCATATGAAAAAAAGCTGCTTAAGACTCTTGATCTTTTATCTACAGCATAAGTCAAACTGCAATGGGTTCAGACACTCAGTTCTTGGACAAGAATTTGCTCATGGAAGTTGTCTGCTAGATTCGGTTTTTACTGTTTGTAGAGGTTGCTCTGAACATTTTCTTAACTGTGTGATTTCACAGGACAGAAAAGCAAATAGTGAAAAACTAGCTCTTTTTCTGGAGCCCAAAGTTTCCTGTTTATTCCTGAAATGTAGAAGCCAAATGCTTGCAAGATTTGCAGAAAGATCTCAATTTTCTGTATACTTTGCTTCAATATTCTAAGCTTGCTGCTCATAAAACTCACACTGGGTTATTTTGGACAGTTTGAGATCTAGCAAGAGTGAACATGATTTTGTGAGCAGTCAAAAATAGGTCATGAATCATGATATAAAATTTTCCTACACGTTTTACCTCTGATTCGGCTGCAGAGGGCAGTTAAACACTATTAAATAAATATGTAACAGCGAAGCTACTTATAATTTAAGAGCAATTGGAGAAATCATATAGAAGATGAAATTCTTTCCATAGGAAAAGATGTGAGTAATTGTGTTTACATGGGTTATTTCGTAGCCTTTCCTAAGGATCCATTTTGTGTTCTGAGGAACTACAGACAAGCAAGATTGAAGATGATTGCTGTGAGAGGCTTAAATGCTAGCAAAACTTACTCTATTTTTAAAGGAGTGGACCTGAGCTCCCTCAACATGAGGGCATTCCTGGGAGCATGGAAGATTCAGAAGCACATCTGAAATGCTTATACACCAATGCATACAGTGTGAGGAAGAAACAGGATGAGCTGGAAGCATTGGTCAGTTCCCACAGCTATTATATCATTGCTTTTAGCGATGCTTGGTGGAATTAATCCCATGATAGGAGTGCTGGGATGGAGGGCTATGGGCTGAGGAGGTGAGGTGGATAAGCGTCACTGAAAGGGAGAGGCTTGATCATACAACCCTTTCAGTTAATGCTGATGTGGTTGATTGACTTGTCTATATGCTTACTGAAGTTGTTATGAAACTCAGCCCAAGCAAGTTAATTCTTTTCGTAGCCCAGGGTCTTGAAACAGAACAAAAGCAATATGATTGCACGCAAGCCAGGTGTCTGCCTTAGGAGGACAATATCTTCTGTCATGATTCAGGTTTTCAAAATTCACTGCAGTGCATATTGGCAGGTGCACTGGCAGTTCCACCAGGATTGGTGCAGGATTATCATGTCTTTGTGCTTGGAAGATATTTTGGTAGTAAAATAATGGGCTGCTGAGACGGTGAATCCATCCCAAGATCTCTTTCCTTCTTTTGTCTTTAAGACCCTGCATGGTGCTCAGCTGACACCTTGTTCTTCATAAGTCTTTTCCGAACATTAGACTGAACAGAAGTCAGTTGCTTATGAATATAGGGTGCCTGCAGGAAGAATCATAATTTCACACTTCAGAAAAATTATTTAACTTGCTAAAGCTAAATTCCCAGTGAAATAATTTCATCAGCTGAAGATCCTGTTGTAATGTCTCTTTGGAACTTGTGGTTAGGATCAGTGCTAGACATGGCCATATCCATAGTCTGTACCTTGATGAAAACAAAATCATAATAATTTTAAAATGTTAGCTGAAACTGAGGTGATTCTGGTCCTCATGGAACTAAAATGAGAAGCTTCTTAAAAAGGACACACTATTCAAAGCCTCAGCACATGCCTAAATTACAGGCCTGATCTAAAGCTATTTAAGGTCTACATGAATAGCTTTTTCTCTTTAAAGGCTTCGAATTGGCTTCTTGATCTCCTTGGAGTAATTTGAAATAACTCTTTCTATTAGAAATGTCAAAACTGAGTCTGAAGCTTTCAGTCATTGATCATCCTATAGCTGGTATCATACAAAAATCCATAAACTGAAACGCTGATTTAAATACCAAATTTTATTGTTATATGTAGAAGAGTATTAGTATGTCTTTAACCTGAGATCCTAAGTAACCTAACCCAGGAGTATTTTAGTATAACCCAGCTGTTTTAAATAAACTGAAAAGGAGTTTATTATAGCAAACTAAGTGGTTTGTTGATAAATTTGAATTTAAAGTTCCCAGTCATCCTAAGTAGCACAAGTCCTTTATTAATTGAATTGTGCCTATAGAAGAAAATCACTGTCATGAAATATGCTGTCATGAAATAAGAGACATGCAGAAATAATTTCTCTATAGAAAAGAAGCAGAGCAGTTTCTTGGTACCATGGGTCATTTAATTTGGAATTCTGTCAGTTTCTTAAACAAACAAAAAGTATCTGTTGTGACAAAGTTGTTTGGTTTATGTGTTTGTTTTTTTGTTTGTCTTTGTGGAGTAAATGTCTTATTAAGAGCTAAATAAGATTTTGGGTTGCATTATTAAATCAAGGTGCTTTAAGATCTGAAATGCCTATCCTTTTGTTATAATTTATGGTATCAAACAGAGCAGGGCAATTTTCAAAGTATTTCCACGTAGACTTACAATGGCTATAAACTATGAAACAGCCATTAAAAATATCTGGGTTTGCTGCAAAAATATCAAGTAATAAAGAATTAGCTACTGCCAACAACTTAGTGTCAAATTACCTTAATTTAAAAATGCATTTCCTCCTTGCAATCCAAATAGTTTTTGGTGGGGTTTTTTGATTAACAGATTTTGTCAAAAGTAGGTGTGTGTTGGTATTTTTGATTGGTTGGCTTTGATTTCGGTTTTATTGTTTTTTTTTAAAAAAAAACTGTGATGGAAGAATAATCATTATGTAGATTTCTGTGAGAGCTATATCCAAGCTTTCCTGTCAGACTGTGGTCAGGAAAATGGAAAAATGCTCTGATGCACAAGGGTGGGCTCTGTGGCATATGTTACTTTCAGCTGGTGCCCCCACTTTACCCATCTTCTGATTGCCCAGCCCTAGAGATTTGACATAAGCTGTGACTTCTTGTCCAGGCTTCCCACATGAGGAATCTGTTGTGCATGGGAAAATTTGTTTTAGCACGTTTTGTCCCTGTTCAGACATGGCAACAGTGAAACCTGGCTGTGAGAACTGAGAAATGTTATCAGGTTCCCTCGTCAGCTGTGCCTGTAGCTGTTATAGTACAGTGCTCTGGTCTGACTCAGAATTTCTTAAATGGAACAGTACTCTTTGTCCTCAGAAAAATCTGACAAAGACGTTTCATATTCTATAGCTACTTAACAGAACTTGCTTGCCACAATAAATCAAATGAAAATTTACATAAATTTTTACTGTTGCAGAAAATAGTAACATCAGGCAGTGCTCAGCTCAAGGGTCATGGTCTAAATTGTCGTGGTTTAAGCCCACGAGTAGAAGAGAGGAGGTGCTTTTTCCTCTTCGTGGTTTTGTCACTAGGTTTAGTGTTCAGCAGTTTTGTCTCTCTGAGTGTCAGGTACAAGACTAAAGCTGAACTCAGGAAGCGCTTAAAAGTTCTGTCATACTGAGTGTTTCCTCTTGTTCTGCTTTTACTGCATCTACAAACTGATGAACTGTTGCTAAGGCTTGGGAAGAACAAAGGTGCTGTTCAAGAACAAAAGCTTCTTTTTATTGACTGTTTCTTGGCATCAAGGAAAAACATGTTAAGATTACAGAGGGAAATCTAAGTGATAAAAAGAGATCTTTCATCGAGTGTCTTTATATAATATGACTTAGTTTTGCCTTACAATTGAGCTGTCATCTTAGTAATTTCTTTTTTTCTTTTTTTTTCCCCCATTCCCTTTCAAGCTACTGTTACAATATCAAGCTGGGGAAACTGGAATATTGTAGAATGGCAGCACCTGTTAGTTCTGATCAATAGAGTCTGCTTAAGCCTCTATCCTTCTACTTTTAAAATACTCCGTGACCTATTTTGTTAGAATTTTCCTTGTAGAATTGGGGTTGTCTTGGGAAACTGTTTGTACTATGCTTTTTCAGTACCATAAATGCCTGTTTATCAGATTCTTGGATGAAGACTGTAAATTAATGTTTATCATTGCATTCAACTGCGAATATGCAACTGTGTCGCAACTTGCATAGTTTAGTGCAACTAAACTTGACTGACTTTGTCATGACTTTTTTTTTTTTTACAGTTTACTATGAATAGATGAAGATGACTGCAGGATTGCAGCCAGTGTTATTCAGAAAGGTTCTCACATTGCACTTCCAGTTGGTTAGCCCATTTAACCTTAAGGGTTTAAATGAATGAATTATAATGGTACAGATTGTTATTTTATTTTACTTATAATAACAATTGGGTTATAGAGAAGCATTTCCAGAAAATAAATAATAAATTAGACAACATAGATGCAAAGTAAGTGGACTGGTCTAACAAGTTCAGAAATCTTTCAGGTAATTTGCAAGACTAGAAAATGCAAAACCATGGTTTCATCTGATTTAACATGTCAGGGAAAAAGTGTTCTTTTTTATGTAATAATGTTTTGCCACTTAGAAATCCAAGCTGAGCACCTGTGAAAAAATAAAGGGCTTAAGATAAGGATGTTCATATGCTTTCTTTACATGGTTAAAAGAGCACCGTAACTGAAAAGTACTGAATTTTCACAGTGGAATTAAAAGCAGAAAAGAGAAAATTATCTGCCCCTGTATTTTCCAATAGAATTTGCAATGGTTATAGAACGTCTGTCTTCCCAAGAGGAAGTCTGGAAAGAAAGCAATAATTATGGAAACTTCAGTGCTTTTTCCCTGAGATGTCTGCTCATCAAAGTCAGGTAAACCCAATTTTCTCCAGACATTTAGGGCTTAAAAGAGGCAGTAGAAAGTGCGTCTAAATCCTTACAGGTGAGTGATAATCTCAAGAAAGAAGCAACAAATTAAGCTGCATCCATGGGAAGAAGAAACATCAGTGTGCCAGAATTTCTTCAACCTGTTTGCTAAAGGAATAGCTCTGGCCATGCTTTGTTTATGTCAACTTTGTCACTTGAAGTCAGAAAGTACCTGAATGTCTTAAACTTTTTCTGGGCTGTTTGCAAGGGTGGTAAGTCTCTTTATATTTTTCTAATATGGTGATGTTCTGGTGATGTTTAATGAAAGCTGCTCTCACAAAATGGAAGTGCTAATAGAAGGAGATATGAGAACTGCTTATTTCCCCCCTGTTCAGTTTATGTTGGTATGAATAAGTGATAATAGTTTTGTGAAAATTCCCTAGTGTGCCACTGCAGCACAAACATGGTAGTCTGGATGTGTAATCCTGCTAGAAAGCCATGTTTTAAATTGCAAAAGTTTGCAGTCCAAAATCTTGGAAGGAGGAAGTTGAGGAGGAGAATAGCTGACAACCTGCAGTGCTGATGAAGAGGCAGCCATTACAGTTCTGAGAGATTCGCCCAGGACTCAGCCTCCCCAGGGGCAATCTTCTCAAGCCATCTGAGTAAATGTCAGGACAAACTTAAAGAGATCAAAGGTTCTTTAAGAAGAGATTGATCTCTACTGCCAAGACAACTCGTGTTCTCTTTCATTTCAGGGGCCTGGTTTGCACTGCATTCATGCTTCCTCATTCCTTTTGGAGTAAACCAAATACTTTTTTGGCAGGAAGCTGCAGTAGCTTGTCTTGACAGGATAGTTTGCTGGAAGTTCTGTCCCAGACAGTTTATAGCATCATTCCTTTGGACCAGAAAAGCTTCCTATTTGCCATGTAACATGATCATTTCTTCCAGCATCCTCCCAAGTATACACTGCTTCCTCAGAACTGTGATAGTAAATGCAGTCCTCTCTGGATATTATTTTAGATACTTTTCAGAAAAAGGAATAGAAATCCTCCTCTTCTGTCTTGGGGCTATAATGACATTATACAAAATTTCCAGGAGACCAGGCAAAGTGCTATGCGTTGTTTTCACATCAGTCATCTCCACAGGTTACTAATTCTGACCAGTGGGAACATCACAGACAAGCAGGTCGGTAGCCTAGGTTTCTCTCCACAAGGCAGTTTGCATATAGCCCTCAAGCTATATGTAGTAAGTGATAAAATCCAGGAGGTGAAAATAAGGTGCTGAATTTCATTGATATCAACTGTAATTTGTCATATCAAAAAGTGCTGGGGAAAAGGATTTAGGGCTGAGCTATTGGTAAACAACTTCATTATCCTGGAGATTGACTGGGTCTGGACACATCTGTGATGGTCAGAATGACAAACTATTATTGTTGAATATACTATAAAATAAAATCTCAACCCAAATAATTTGAAACCTGAGGAACAATTCTGTTGCCCAGTGCTAATATATACTTTACTAAAATATCTACCATGACAGGTTTAGATATGGACAAAAATATCCTAAATACATCGCTGAAATGTCACATTTTCACAAACAATATCAATTTGATCACTGAGTAATTTTGTTTTAATATCTACCATATTCCAACGTATTTACAGAAATACTGTTACCAGGGTGGCAACAGCTGAAGGGAGATTTGGGCAAATTGACCAGATATAAATTGTCAGTTTTCATACATAAGTTCTGGTATAGTGCGGATGATTAAACATAGAAAACTCATTATCAGAGGAACAGCTATATATAAATTCCATGTAGTTCCAGAGATAGCAAAATCTGAGCCAGGAATCAAATTCTGAATACCACAAGAAAAAATTAGGTTGAGAGCAGTTTTAAAAATAACCTTAACTAGAATCAAGCATTTTGATTTAGCTACAATTTGACAAACTTCTATTTTTCTGTTAATCACTATGGGCCCTTCTGTTTACTCATATGCTGAATCCTGAGCAGAATGCAGCACCAGAGAAACTGTACCCCTCTTCCAGTGATTTTCTGAGTGATTCTTACAAGACTAGTAGTGAGCTCTGATACTTGCTGTTACTGTTATTCTTATCCTATTTTACAATCACTATTCCTTATAATTAGGGCACTACTTTGTCTCATGAGAGTGCAAAGACCAAGCATAGAATCATGCCTCATATAAGCAGAATTACTTGAGTGGGATAATGATAGCTGTTACAGAAATGCATATTCTGGCTCATCTTGCATAAAATGTATTTGGAGTCTTCATTCTTGGACAAGGTACTGTCAGTGCAACCTGCAGCAGAAAAAAAAAGCTGTAATATATTAACAAACAATGATGCACGTAAACAGTTGTCACTTAAGCCTCAATTTAGCATTCAAACACAAAATTCATGTCAGCAGGTAATAACTTAAACTGTATCATATTTCAAAATCTAATATAAATTAATGATGGCACAGATGGCGTGCAAATGCTACAGGAAGAAAAATCCATTAAATAGATGTAAATATTCCAAGTTGATTAATGATTAGTAAAAGAAAAAAAAAAACTTCAAAATTACGGAACTGATAATAACACACCAAATAGGAGCTCTGTGTGGCTGGGAGGCAAGAAGGATTGGGAAAAACAGTATAAGTAAAACTAATTTCAATTTAAAGTTCATATAGTTTGATGAAGTGGTTTGGGGTTTTAAATACTGAAGGCTGGACCATGTGCTTTTCCATGATAATCAGCGAATGTAGTAAGCTAATTTAAGTTCTGCTGTCATGCTATGCTAAAAAAAGCAGTCACCAGCAAATAAATTTTTTATAAGCTCTAGAGTAAGTAATTAAAAGCTACATTTGACCTCTCCAGTGCCCCTTAAAAGTAAAGACATAGTATTGAATTCAAGAACTCCAAGATTAAATCTGTTGGAGAGAAATAGCTATGTATTTAAGAGACTTTCCTGCCAATTAAGAGAATTATTTTATTTTTTGTACCATCCCCTTTCTTAGTAATCTTACTCAAGATGCTGCTTATAAATGGAAATCTGCTTAGCTTTTCTCTATATTCCTAATCAGAACGGTGTGTGCTGCACCTTGCTCATCCTATCATTTATGCATATGTTATTAGAGAAATTTGGCATATCATCATTCATAACAATGAATTTTGTTATTTCAACTCTATTTATACACAGCTCTGTGCAGTCTGTGGCCACGTTCTCCATTATTTTCCATTTTGAGAAATTTAAAAAATATTAAAATTTCTTTATGAGATGTTTACTTGAGATTCATTTAGATTTTTAACTCATTCAAAAATCTTTGCTTTGGTGGACTTTACATGGTTGCATAAAAGGTAAAGATGTGTAACAGTTTTTGTGTGAGTTTGTTGGATTATTGCTACAGGGGTCTTATATCAATTGCAAAGTTCCATATTTTTATTTCTTTTCAGTTTAGTGCTAAATTATGTAGCTTGCTAATAGTTGATTTGTTTTCAGTATCTGAACTGAACTGCTTGGGTATTAAGAATCCCAATGTGTGTGTGTATATATATATATATATATATATATATATACAAATTTATTTTTCTTATACATAGGGAAGTCATGATGTTAATTTCTGCATTTATTGTCATGACAGCCTATTAAAAAATTAACAAACCTATTTAGTAACACTGAATTTTATATATACAAATCTCCCAGCATAATATTTTTCTGAGATTTTGCTTAAAATAAATCTCTCTGGAATTTTCTCACTCTAGCTTTGATCACCACTTCAGATTAGAAATATACATTCTTCCTTGGAAAAGAAAAATCTTAAAATTGATTACACAGTGCTTTGAGTCTGACAGATTCTATTTCAGATATGCTACTCCAATAATTTCCTTTATGTTATGCTTTTTCTTCTATGTAGCGAATTCCATATTTATAGAAATCTTTAAGCCACCTCATTGAGGATGTGAAAAAAAAGCTTCCTTCGTCTGTTGGCATAGTTCTCTTCACAAGACAAGATTTTAAGACTCTTGTATATTCTTGCTTTTTAGGATATTTTTCGTGTGAGTTTTGTAAGGCAAAATGAAATAAACCTTTATTATTCTGTCCCTCATCTGCAGAATGCAGTTCATTACGTGTATGTAGGGTATCAATTGCACATTCGTAGATGAGATTTTTATGTATCCTGGCATATTTTAAAAGATCTCACCTACTTGGCTTGGTGCTTAACTGGCTTTTTATTTTGTGTTCTTGCTATCAGTGAAGTGTTGAAATTGTGATGCTAAGTGTCTATAGCAGTCCTCATGCACTGGGGTCAATTTTAGCAGCACCATCAGTATGTACTTATGCTTCAGGAAATTTAGAAAATGAGTATGCTTACAGAGCTGTAAAATACTCAGATCTGCTTAGTTTCACTTTGCTTTGACCCTAAAATGCAGATTTTCTACCAGAGTTCCAAAACTGCAAAGTAAAATTCCAATTAAAAGATATTCAGTTAAGCATTTCTTCAAACTTAAATTAAGAAGTGAAAGCATAAAACTTTTCCAATATATCAACCATCTTACTGGCAACAATTCTCTGTTTCTAGAATACAGGATGATATTTCTTTGTCTAGGTGTATTATTTTTCTCAATTTTCAGGTATATTTATGTCCGACAACTCCTTTGATACTTCAAAATGAATTTTGAAAGAACTGTCAGAGATTCACATAGTCTATGATCAGTAAATATAGACAGTTCTTTTCTGAATGACATGAATAACAGTTGTGCTTTGGATAAACCAAGCCTCCAGTGTCATGCTGGAAACCTCATAGTACAAACATAAAGCACAGAAGCTGTCACACACTCTAGCAGTCCTAGAAAGTTAACTCCTCTTATTGATTTTTTCCAGTTGTCACCTGTTTTTAGAGACTTGGTTTTGTGAATATATTCCATAATTAATATTTGAGTGGTACAGTGCCAAAAGTGGAATGTGGCACAGCAGTATATATTTATTTGACTGTAATATAAAAGGATGCTTTCCATAGTGAAGATACTAGTCTAAAACAGAGACTAAAAGAAGGAGGTCAGGTCTCTACTGTTATTATTTAAAAAGTAGAAAAAAGATAGTCAATTGATCAGTAAACAAAGATGATTTTGATAAGAAATAGGGAGGGATGAAGGCACTTAAGCCACATTTCTCATGGGTACTTAAATATTTAGTTCTCTCTAAAATTATGTGAGTGCAAGTCATCAATATAGAAACCTAAGAGCATATGCACAGTATTCTTCAAGTCAGTGAGCTTCTTTTATATTCCTTCTTCCTAAAACCTTACTTTAGAAGGCAACCTTTTTTAACTGCATACTTCAGTCTGTAGCACTCGGAAGACTATATTTTATTATACTTTAATAGGCTTCTGAGCAAAAAACAAGTGAAAAATATTGTGCCCTGACTTCTTGTTTCAGCTAGAAATTTGTAACTTAATATAGGTTTTGCAACTACAGAACAATATTCACCCACATTCATTATTTTTGTAGGAGGTTGATAACAGCTGGTACAGGTGAATACATGTAAATGAGGTAAATTATTTTCTTTGATCTGTTTTTTCACTTCTTTCTTTATCTGATTTATTTTTTTTTTTAAAGTTAAACTTTGTTGTTTTTTTTTAAGAGAGGAAAAGAATGGATTGCAATGATGCATCTTCTCAAAACAGAATGAAAAATTGCAGTTAAAGTCACATTGAGCTGCTGGAAAGAAGTGATGCTGAAATCCATTTACTGCAGGTTTAAGGTATGGTTTTTTCTTGAGCCTCCATTGTTTTTGGAATATTCTGGGAACAGAAGAATAATACTGGGACATATTGAGAGCCTGTAATCAACAAACAGGTCAGTAAGGCATCTGTAATAAAATTTAGTTTTGATGTAGTTTTGATAAAATTTTGTTTCATCTGTTTAGCAAGGAGACAATTTACAAAGAAGTAAGTTTCGAGTTGTTTTTACTATTACTTATGTTTCACTGCACATAGAGTTTTTAAAACTGTTGAAAGAAACAGCTTTTTTTTAATATATTTAACAGACTTCCTATAATAAATTACTTAAAACAAATTTCACTAATTCCACCTTACTGTTCTTTTGAACAGTAAAAGATAGTGTGTAATGCAGACAGCTAACTTTTATTGGTGCTTTTCTTGATTTTCACCATATTCTTCTGTTTCTGTATATTTCAGACTTGATTGCAGCAAAGAGTGGAATTACCAATCAGTAGCAGGTTGTTCTGGATGATCACCTTCCTATAGCAACTTGCTGCAGTTGAATACAGGAATAAAAGAATCTGTAAGGTATCTTTATTTTTTTTTTATTTGCTTCATAAAATGTGAACTATATTTGGATGGGCTCTCTGTTTCATAGCAGAATGAGCAATGAATGTGAGAGTTCTTAGTACAAATGAAATGGAATTATGGGGCCATGGGGCTTCCATTCATGAAAATGAATCACATCAAAAGATGTAATGTTTAATCACTCATCACATCACATTGCACAGGATGAAAATTGAAAGATGTCAGAAGACCTTTATTATATTGACTGCTGCCTCAACAAACAGATAGTTTCTCTGCATATGCAGAAGCTTTTCTTGCATTTTGTGGCCAAAGAGCAGAAAAGAGACAATTAGTGAAACAAACTCAACACTTATCACAGCTGCTATGGGATATCGAGAAGGGCATTTAGAAGGATCTTCTGAATTCTCAATAATGTTTTGAGCCTGTTAATTCCTCCATTCTCATACATCCATATTCACTATATATACTGAGAATTCACTGTCTGATGTGACGGAATTTTTAATGAACCTTTTGCCAGTTGTCCATTGCTACTTGTAGTTATGAAGGCTTCTTGAAGCTGCTTGCAGTTAGAACATATTGATTCATTAGATCG
>JBCJKH010055669.1:0-12152 GCA_039877255.1 Loriculus beryllinus | reverse complement strand
AAGGCCAGGTTGGACACAGGGGCTTGGAGCAACCTGGTCTAGTGGAAGGTGTCCCTGCCCATGGCAGGGGATTGGAATTGGGTGAGCTTTAAGGTCCCTTCCAACACAAACCAGTCTGGGATTCTGTGATTCTATGAAATGCTAAGAGGAATGAGAGAAAAACCAAAAATACTATTGAATAAGCAAATAACAATGATGCAGTTGTAAAATGAACCCAGGCCAGTAGGGTATGGAGCATCCTGCAGTCATTAGTGCTTCTAAGCCTGATCCTCATTATCGGAGACCTGTGCAGGCTCTGCAGTGCTGTAGCACTCACTATAATGTCAATTTTACTCATGTGCAATATTTATCAGCTGTGGCATGGGTGACCAAACACCCAGCCATGAGGTCTGGTGGGGGACGATCACATGTTTGAGCTAAAAACCTTTGGTTTTGAGGGCAAAAAAAGACATCTGTGTTGCTGTTGCCTCCAGCAAGCGACCGATGAAAAAGGACAGCTAAAAAAAAAAAAAAAAGAGAAAAAAAACCCCAAGAAAAAGACATTGAGGAAATGCAGTATCTGGGACAGAGTGCAGCCCTGGTGTTAGGAAAAGGTCATTCTGCCCAAGGGACCTCCTCAGCCAGCTGCTTAAAGAGACTCAGGAGATATGAATATGGAGTGTCTTGAGCTTGAACATTAATAACTAAGCCTGGTTACAAGCAACAGATGTGTAAAAAGGGGACTTGTTTTTTGCACATTTATGTCTTTCAACCTTGCAATATTATTCTTCTGCTGCCTAAAGCATTGGTGTATGCAGACATGGAGATTTTGCTTTTAACCCTGCATTGGTTATCTAAGTACTATGAATGATCACATGTTCAAATAAACCAGAGTTTCCTCTGAGACAAGGCTAGGCTAAACACTGTTGTTTTTTTTTTTTTTGCAGTGCTACAGCTTATTTTCTAACCCAATTCCATGCATCCAGGCAGACACCAGCAAAGCAATGCACCAAAAGTGGAGATTCCTCTACCTCAAACCTGACACAAGCCAGATGGCCACCACCAGAGCCCAGGGAGCATTCCGGTGTCCTCCTGACCCATCAGAGCAGTGGTAAAAGCAATGCTTTGGCATGAGACACTACAGGTAAGTACAGCAGCCCAGTCTGGAGAAGAGAAGGCTTCAGGGAGGCCTTAGAGAAGCGTCCAGTGCCTGAAGGGGATGTCAAGAAATCTGGAGAAGGACTTTCTACAAGGGCCTGTAGTGACAGAACAAGGGGGAATGGCTTTGAGCTGAAAGAGGGGAGAGGTAGATTAGATATTAGGAAGAAATTCTTCCCTGTGAGGGTGCTGAGGCCCTGGCACAAGTTGCCCAGAGAAGCTGTGGCTGCCCCATCCCTGGCAGTGTTCAAGGCCAGGTTGGACGGGGCTTGGGGCAACCTGGTCTGGTGGAAGGGGTCCTTGCCCATGGCAGGGGTTGGAACTGGATGAGCTTTAAGTTCTCTTCCAGCCCAAACCATTTCATGATTTTATGATCATTGTTCTCTAGTGCTGATATGGAAAATTACTGGACTGCTCTAAAAGGTTCATCCCTCTGTCTTGGCAGTGAGTTCAAAATACCCTTTCTGGCACTAACGACCTCATGTCCAAAGCCCCTAGTTTCCAGGGCTGGCTGCTTGCCTTTGCTCAGAGCACTTGGCTTAGCAGCTCTTTCGTCACAATAAATCAGAATTCCACTTGCAGGAGACACAAGGGGAGGGGGATGTGTGTGCCTACTCTCCTGAAACCATAGGCTGGTATTTCTAGAAATATTTGTAAACAAAAAAACCCAAACTCAATGTGTAGCAGGAATTGCAATCAAATAGAGGCTGGAGTCTTCAAAGTGGCAGATGGTTGGTAACAAGGACATCACCTTCGTTGTACCCTACTCTGCTTTCCTGGAAGGGACACACACAGTAGGTGGCACTGTGTCTTTCCACTGCTCCTGTGAATTGGCCACAGTTGACCCTGTGGTAGAGCTAGAGACGTGTATGCCCTGCCTGCTTGGAGCTCTTCTGCATGGTGTCCTATTGCTAGTGTCTTATTTACAGACACTGGCTTCCTGCCCTTACATTCCAGGAGCAGGAACACCAAGAGTGCACAGAAAATTGAGAAAAACAGCTCAAAAGAGTAAAACCATTTGAAAACGTGTCTGTTCCCCAGGCATTCCTGGGAGAACATGAACAGTGTATTTGGAAAAAACCCGACACCTTCCTCTCCTCCTTTAATAACAGTTCAACCTGCTGAGAATGTGTTATTTGACTTCAAAAGCTGTCTGTGAACCTAAACACCACTCTCATCTGTGCAGCTTCAGCCTTTTTGAGCCAGTCCTAAAACCTGCAGGCAGGAGGGAAGGCAGTTGTCTGCCTTTGCCTCCCAGGCAGCAGCAGTGATGCTGAGTAGACTCACCCGTGGCAGGATGGTCCATTTTCTTTTAAAATGTTTGTAATTAAAAGCTCTGGTTCCCTGGTCATGTGTGTCCTGTAAAGCATTAAAAATAAAGCCATTAAACAAAAGAGTCATCATCGCTGCTCTTGAAAAACAAAACAAATCAGCAAAAAACCCCATACACCAGAAGGAAGCAGAGTCTGTGCTGCCCTTACAGGCCTGGAATACTGCAGATACAAATATTTAGGGTCATTTGTGAATGCAGCGGAAGCTGTGGAGTTACCACCCTGACATTATCTACACAAACACAATTAAATCTGGGGTTCATACCCTTCAAATGGCAGCCACCCCACTTTCAGAGCCAATGCAATGCTCAAGAAAACAAAGCAGGTGCAAGAACAGACTTGTGTCTGCTTTTGGTGATCACAGAATCAGCATGAGAGTTTAAGATAATTGCATTTTGTGTTCTTTTTAATATGTCTTCTATCATGAAATGGGTTGGGTTGGGTTGGAAAGGACCTTAAAGCTCATCCAGTTCCAACCCCCTGCCATGGGCAGGGACACTTTCCACCAGGCCACATCCAACCTGGCCTTGAGCACTGCAGGGGTGAGGCAGCCACAGCTTCTCTGGGCACAGTTAGTGCATTACTAGTGACTGAAAAAGCCAGGAAATACTGCATTAAACAGCACTCACATGCAGTCCTGCTCCTCCCACAGCTGCCCAAACACCTGGGCAGCCTCAGCTGCTCCAGCACAGGCTGCTGCACTGGCATTAATACGCTCAGCACAGCCCCACAGCCCTGCTGAGACACAAACCAGAGGCCAGTCACCACTTGGGGAGACTGGGGAGAAGACTGCAACCATAGGAAGACTCCTCCTGTCCCCCAGCTGGTCGCAGCTATCTCTCCAAATGTTTCCTCAAGGCAAGCCTCCCAGTATTTCACTCCACCAAAGCCTGAGGACATCCTTATCCTTGGTGAAGTTGCTGAAGTAAATCGGAGGCACTCAGCTAAATCTTTCAAGTGAAAGATAGCAGGATTAAATTCCACTTTTGATATAATCCTCAATCCCATCTTCAAGGGAAGTGTAGTGCTGCCTGCAGCCCATGCTGGTGCCTTCGTGCTGAATCACTCTGATCCCGAAGTAAATAAAGCTCTTTGAAAAAGGGCAAATGTTTTCTCAGCTGCTCTTCTTCCCTTCAAAAGAGGGGCTGATTGAATTTTTTATGTCTGCAGACATAAATACATGCAGTCAACAAATGCTTCTTAGGAAGAAGCTATCTTCACAAGATAGCTAGTTTTTGGAAAGTATGTTGTGAATCCATGGGACACTCTCGGATCACACTGTTCTCCTTACAACTTTTTCTTCTCCTTTCCTTCAGTACTTTGCATTTTATGAACTCTTAAATGGGCTGATTTAAGTCACTGCAGATTAATCTTAGCACGTTGTCAGTTCAGGCTCCCAGCGTCCCCAAGACTTTCTGCTCAACCCTGTTTGCCCTGGGAAGCAACAAATATAAAAAGCCCTTTGGCATGAGGCACAGCAACAGTCCAAATGGCTGCTCAGGATGCTGCTGTGCCCTTAACTCATCTCCTGGATGGTTGTATGCTCCTTCTGCTTCAGCTCCAGGTCTGAAGCTAGAGCTGAAGCCTAAAACCCATGGGGCAACCTTTCTACTACCTTAGGCAGACTAAGGGCAAACTTACAGCATGTGCTAAGCTCAGGCCTGAACACTGTGAACCCCAGCCCAGCTCTCCTACACTGTAGGTGTTGCTAGAAAGTAGACATGAGCATGCACTCACACAGGTGCAACATTTGCCAGCCTAAGAGGGAAAGTTCGCAGCACCCTGAGTCCTTGTGCAGCACAAACTCACAGCCTGCCCACATGGAGAGATGGGGACAAGCTCAATGGATGGCAACACACTTCCCTCCCACCCCAGGGCTGAACCTTGCCTGGCTGCAGGCACAGTGTCAGGCTCAAGTCTGCCCTTGTCAGCTGCTCTTACCACAGTCATAAAATCATGGAATGGTTTGGGTTGGAAGAAACCTTAAAGCTCACCCAGTTCCAATCCCCTGCTATGGGCAGGGGACACCTTCCACTAGACCAGGTTGCTCCAAGCCCTCTCCAGCCTGGCCTTGAACACTGCCAGGGAATGGGAAATATACCTCACCCTGGCACAGACTGGCAGCTTGCAAATAGCCTGGCTGGTTTTAAAGGCTGCCTTGAAAATGTCTCCTGGTACACAGCTTCCAGCCAGCCCTGAGCCAGTCCCATCCAATCCATCATCTGCAGCAGCAATATTACCATGACTTTTACCTTCCTGTACACGACTTCGCAGCACCAGACACGTGTAGCTGTTTCACAGTAGCTCATTGTGGCAGAAATGAATGTACCTAACATAGACACATCCCACTCAGCTCCTCCACGCAACTTCCTCACTGCATCTACTCATCACCCCTTCAGAAAACCTCAAGGCTGTGAATGCAATATCGAAATAACACAGGGCATTCTACTTACCTGGGATTTTTTTAATTAAACTGCTGAAATTAAAGCAAAGCTGTTGTACATTTTTTTCCAGTCTTCCCACTGATGTGCTGCAGGGTTTGGGAAGGGTGTCTCATAGCTGAGATCTAGCTAGTTACAGACTCCAGTAGGTTTATTGCTTGTAATAACACATAGCCTTGGCTCAACTCTGAATCCATTGCTTTCCCTCAGATAAAATGTTAGATTGGACGTGTAAGTATTTTTAGTGTGCTGTTCTCCTTGTCCAGTTAAGCCATAAAAACCAAGGGCACAGATATTCAAAGCATCTTTTCTCAGCTACAAGTAATCTATGATTAGTCACAAATTACAGGCTCACAGCATGCATCAGCCCAGTGCATACCAACAGGAACCAACAGCGTGTACCCAGATCCTGATGGCAGCAAAATTGCAGCAGGCAGGAGAGGAGAGGCTTTGAACACAATGCAACTCAACGCTTGTGGGATTATTGCTCCTTTTGAAATGCCAGTCACGCTTTCTCCTTTTCCATCCTGTATAAATGCACGCTGTCAGCCCTAATGAAAGGGAAATTTGTCAGGTAATGGGGCCACTGCTGCAGGTATGATGCTGTCCAAGATAACACCCAGCTCTGCAGTAGCACCTGACATTTTGGAAGGGGTTGCCTTCTCTGGGAGAGAAAACAACCTGCTGGGTCAGACTGGCCATGGGCTCAGACACCTTTTGTCAGCAGCACTGGCAGCAAACCTACACTTCAAGCACTGAGAGGCAAAGCCCTATAGCACAGGCAAAGGGTTTTTCCAGCAGAAGCTTGCCAGGTTTAAAAAGGACATTCTGGCCATATTCTGGCTCAGGAATCATAGAAAGGTTGGGGTTGGAAGGGACCTTAAAGCTCATCCTGTTCCAAACCCCTTCCATGGGCAGCGACACTTTCCAGTATGCCAGGTCACTCAAAGCCCTGTCTAACCTGGCCTTGAACTGAGAGCAAAGTATGTTCTAGCAGCTTACCAGTGATTTATTTTTTCTTTTGAAGTGCCAAGGAGATCAAAATAATCTCTTTCTTAGATCACCAGAAAATCCAGGCTTAGTTCTGGTGGGAAATGGGACCAAACTGTCCCTGTGGCAGTCACTGTGCAGGCACTGACTCACACCTCCAAGTTAGGAGTGAAAATAATGACACTGTGACACTGTGAGGGTTTCAAGCTCAGTTTTGGGGTGGCTTTATGTTACCTGAACAGTGTGAAAGAGCATTGGGAGAATGCATCTGTATTGCAGGGACCAGCTGCAGCAACTCCAGCTCCTGCCTGGTGAATGTCAGGCTGTGAGGGAGTACTTTGTGTGGTGGGACCTACAGATCTGCTGCAGGAATTGATCCCTCCGAGTGGCCAGTCCTCTTGGCTCCCATCAGAGTAGTGACCATGAAAGTCCTCAGTACTGCCCATCATCCTCCACGTCCAAAACAGTTGCCATTCAGTCAACTGAAAGAGACTCAAGGCCTAGCTCATGTTCCAGCAGGGGATGGGAATGTTCTGGAGGTAGAAAACACACTTATCTTGCTTAAAAGTGGAGCTTAACAAAAGTATGAGTGAAGGTCCTGAGATGATAGGGCTGGAAGTGGGAATTTTCAATGGGATTGATCTCTTCAGTGATTTTTTCTGAGTTTAGCTTCACGGTTCAGTATTTGACACAAGCAGAGATGTCAAATCTTCCTGCAGTGATGGAGAAGACGGGCTCTAGTGCTGTTCACTGGTCTATGGGCAGAGGAAAGAGATGAAGTTTCTTTGGAGCTAAAGCTCTGAAATATGCTTGTAAGGAAGCTGGAAATTCCCATCCCAATACTTTTGTTTTCCCCTTCTCCCTCTGTGAGAGGGAAAGCTTTTTTTTCATCTGACCTTGCCTGTACATGGGCTCATGTCGTGTGATTGACCCAGGAGCACTCTATTTCCCACAGACTCTGCTTGAATGTGCAATGTGCTTCCAGGTCCTGGGTGACGGTGTAAAGTTCAGTTAAGGATCACCCTGTTTAGCTGTGCTACGGGCTCATAATCCCAGTGGGTCAAAATGTTTAGAGTTAAAGAGGTTACGGGCTTTTCTGAGGGAGTATTTAAACTCCATCTGTCAAACCATTTACATAGAAGAAATTTATAGACTCTGCCATCAAATTACTGTTTTCTTGTATTTAATTTAGCAGCATACATTGTTTTCATGGTGCCCTAAGAGAATAATTAATCTGTGGCAAATTTATGTTTATAAAAATTATAAATGCTGGATTTATAAAACCAACACCAATAACAAAATTCAAGGAGGCACATGTTGATGAGAGCCTCATCAAGAAGTCTCTTGGCAAAGCTTTCAGAATGGCTTAAGGGCTTGATCTTTTCAGAAAGCTGTTTAAGGGACTTGAAACCTGCTTCACATTCAGCTTAATTGTAAAACAAAAAAGCTAACCCAACAACCTAACACTTGCAGACTTTGCATATTAGAAGGAGAATAATAATAAAATAGGCAGAACTTTCTCTCAGGGTCTAAACAAGTTTGAAAATGAAGAAGTTTGGTATTGCTCCCTGACATCTATGTTATATACTGAAGTGCAGAACAATAGCAAGTCTGATAAATTAAGGGCTTCACAGATTGTTTTCTTTTCATTTACAGGACAAAAAGCAGTGCAGGAACGCAAGTGACATCTTCTGTGAGACACAGATCACTTCAGTTTCTCTAAGTTGCTTTGAAGAAGGTGAACCTACTGCCAATGCTTGACAAGGGAAAGGGGTAATAAGGCTGTGGTTAAATCAATGACTAGGACATGATAAGCATTGCTCAAATGTTTGTCATTGAAATACCCAAGCTGAGATGGCTTTCCCACTCTCTACCTTTTTTGATAAAAGAGGTTTTTCTGTTGACTGAATGCAGGTCTGTTACAAAGAAACCCAGACTGAAGATGGTAGTGGGGTGTGCGTGTGTGAATAATCCTTACTGGAGCAAGTTCCTCCATGAACAAAGGAGTTTGTTAAAGCTCAGGTTCCTCCAGGCTTAGTTGACCTTGACATTCCCTGCTGTAACAACACATAGGCCACTCTCACCTGCAATACACTCCATGTACACTGAAATACTTAAGTTACCATTTCCGTCTCTAACCCTTTCTCCCTCACCCCGCTACTCCCTAGGCATCTCTCCTCCTTCCTCCAGACCCCCACTGCAACAGCCTCACCTTCCCCCCTTGGCTTGATTTTAGATGTACCAAGTAACTGCTGTCTAACAGGGTGAGCAGCAGCCTCCTTTCCTCGTGCTAAAAGGAGGTCTGTCCCCTGTCCCTGTTGAGACTGCTGCCCTTTAGCAGAGGGGGGGAAACGGGGCAGTGGACTGAAAGGTGACTGGGAGCAACCCCCAAGAGAGTTTGTGTGTCTGTAAGTCTCGCTTGGAACATTCAATGGGAGAAAACCAGCTTAAAAAAATGAAGGCAACTTTCAATACAAGCAATTTTCTCAAGCAAATAATTGGAAAGATGGGGAGAGGGGGAATGTGAGATGGTTAATTTGGGGGTTTTCAGTTTCTGATGCTGGAAAAAAGATAACATAGAGGCTTTTAGTATGAAGCAGCATAATAGTACTAACCTTGGTACTTACATTCTTGGTTTTCTTTAACAGCTAAATAAATCAGACACAATCCTAGGACCTTCACCAATCATATAAAAGGAAAATGTTTATTGGGGTGATAAACAGCCAACACTGATGTCTCCCATCAGGTAGGACTGGCAAAAAGAGCAGAGGGAAAAGAAAAATCACAGAGCCACAGAGCTGTCAAGACTGTAAAGGACCTCTGGAAATACTCTGAAATGCCTAAACATTACAACTAAAACTGAAGGCAGCGTAAATACTTGGCTGAATCAAGCTCAAGGCTGTTGCTTGCTTCCCAAATGCACAGTGGGGTGTGCAATTTTGTTTGCTGTTTATTTTGGTAGCAGGACTGGTGCCACTGTGGTTATCACAGAAGGAGCAAGAAGGGGAGAAGTACCATCCTGGTTTAACACTAAGTGCAAGATGAACAGCACACTGCTCAGCATGTTGCAGGGACTAGCAAATGCAAGAAGAAAGGCAGAGAAGTCTGCAACTCATTTGTCTGGAGTTGCACTACCTCTTCGTTATCAAGTTTCCAGACGGAGTCTTTGCCTGCTGCTTCCATAAACCCCTTCCCACCCACACACATTCCTTTCCAGCAATGCTGCTTTATTTGGCTTATCATTATCTTTTCATTAAATCCATTTAATTGGTGCATTTAACTCCTCGTGCTCCTTAACGGTGCCTCTGATGTCACTTGTTTACTGAAAAAGCAGTCACAGTCTCAAGTATGATATTTCAAAACAGCATCTAAATAGAGAAAGGTCCTGACAGTCCCAGTGTCCAACTGTGCTAGCTCCATTAACTCACTTCATAAAACACTAAGCATGATAAGACAAGCTGGACTTTATGAGCTGTGAGGCTTTCCAAGGCAAAGTCTACACACCACTAGGGTATTTCCAGAAATCCAAAGTCTGCTTTTCCATAAGCTCCTTTAAGACAACAAAGCTGCATCCCTCTCCGATGAACTATATGTGGCTTTTACTGCGTCTAATGCAGACCAGAGGAGATCCTTTCCACACTGCTCAAAGCACAATTAGTTTACTTCATACATATGCTATACCTGGTCTAAGTTCTTATAGCCAGATCTATCACAAATGTAAGGAAGAAAATCCCAAGTGGGAAAGGTGCCAGCAAAAACTCTAATATGATTACACCAGGAAGGAAAAAATAAGATAATCCTTTGGCAATTTGATTTTAGCTGGGCAACTGCTGCAAGCTTTACACACAAAAATGTACCAACCCCAGGGCACCACCAGCTGCATTCACACTGGGAACTTTGTCAGTATAAGCCCCGCCACCCCCTTTTTGATTAGTGCAGCCAAAATCTGCCTAGACACTGTCAAAGGCAGAATGCTGCTTTGATACAGAACAGGAAGCTTCCTCCTTCTCAGGGAGGGTTTTTGCTGCGGGACTGGGGACAGGGAGAGGTTCTCTTCCCAGGGTTTTGCTACTCAAGACTTACTTTTCTACTGAATAAGTAGACTGGACAGGTAAAGCAGCCTTCACTGGGCCCAGTACCCGTATGTCAACGCATCAGAAGAAGTTCAAAAGGCTAGACCAGTTAAAAGAATAGTTTAAGGACTGTGCAAGTGTATACCCACCTACATACCCTCTGCCAGTGTTCTGTTGGTTAGAGCACAGCCCAGTACTTGCTAGCAGAAACCTATTGCATAGGTATAACCAAAAAGTAAAGGCTTTGCTTTATTCTCAAACCCATTTGTTACTTCTGGACAGAAAAAGTGAAGGTTGTAGGAGGGAAATCAGGATTTAAAAAACACCACACAAGCAGCAAAACCTCCTATAATGCAACATGTGCTTAACCCAGAGCAGTGTTTTTCTGCAACACCATACTCTGGGAGGAAGGCACCTTGCTGAGTGTCTCATTGTGAAGCTTCAGCAGAGAAGAGTCTCTACTGCCTTGCCTTGCCAACAGATGCAGGGCCTCGATGTTGTCAGTGAAAACACCACATTTCTGACATGGTAACAACATGGGTTAAATTTCTGTCATGAACCAGGCGAGTTGTAGTTTTAACACGTTAACATGTCCTACCAGGGGAAAAGCTGGAGTATTTTTAGCATGGCCTGAGTGTTTGTCTCTGCACTGCTCTGGCCTTTTTTGGAATTTTTAACTTTGGAAACAAATACAATACCCTTTGCAACAGTGAAACACCACCTATGTTCTTTTATTGTTTGCCACACAGACGACTGCGAGTTGTACTTTTGAAGACATTTATGGAGAAACATAAACCAGCTACGTTTGACACAGCTTTCCCCTTTCACAACTTAAACATCACTTACAGTTTCCCTAATTCCTGCCCATGCTCCCCAGCCTTTCCTACTTACATGCTTAGTTCTGACAAAACCCCAGTGGAGAAATCATTTTTCTTCATTATGAAATGCAATCCCAAGTTGTTGCTTGAAGGCATTGCCCCTTGCTCTCCTGTTAGAAACGGGGTGTGCACACCAAGAGGGGTCAATGAAACACACTGCAAACTGCATCCCATGCAACCGCCTCTCACACAGTCCCATTTCCAGCATAGGCCAGGGACAAGCATCTGATGACAGTATGTTTGGTTTTAATCACAATAAAACCCCACAGCTGCATTATCCCCTCCACCATGCCGTGCTGGGGACAGAGCTCAGCAAGTCAGAGTTGGGTATAAAGAAGGAGATGGAGTTTAAGCACAAAAGTAACAAGAATTGATGCAAGGCAAGTCTGAGGACTGAAAGGAGAATCACATGGAGAGAAGGAGGGACTCTGCCTTTCTCCTATTATTTAACCCATTTCAAGTAATACCCCCTTCTTCCTCCCCTCTGCCTGGCACTAGCATAAGCATGGAACACAGCTGTAAGACACAGATGTCAGACAGTCCACGCTGCAC
Source organism: Loriculus beryllinus (assembly GCA_039877255.1). NCBI lineage: Eukaryota > Metazoa > Chordata > Aves > Psittaciformes > Psittacidae > Loriculus > Loriculus beryllinus. The sequence continues at coordinate 750 of JBCJKH010055669.1, read as the reverse complement.
ACAGCTGCAATTAGCGTGCCTTGGGACTGGCAATGTCCAGGCCACACAAACAAGTCTCCCAGCCAAACAAGACTCTTGAAAGGATTAATGGTGAGAGTCTCCCCTGTGGGTGCAACAAGGAGACTGTGGTTGATCACTTGCTCCCAGAAGGGAGAGGAGAACAAGCCTTCTGTTTATCACAGGTCTTCTCTTCCTCCTCTTCAGAGACTGGCATTACAACTGCTTCTGGAGTGGGGGAGGAGATGGGGCAGGGGGGCTGCACTCGACGACTCAAGATCATCTCTCAGGCAGCAGGACGAAGAAGATAGCCTTGAGGAAGTGACCAAAGCTGCAAACAGCAGACACGAGCCAGTGGGAGCGGAGGCTGGGGTCGGTGTTCACCACGCATTTTGTGATGTCTGCCTATAGGGGAGGAAACAGAGATCGTCAGAGAGATGCTTCGAACCACCTCAGCCACCAGGGCAGGTTCTCCTGGCCCCACAACCCACAACACCTCACCATCACTGCTGCAGCTCCACTGTGCCACACTGTCAGCAACACAAATGCTCTGACACTTCATAGAGCCAGAGAATCATAGAATCATTAGGGTTGGAAAGGACCTTAAGATCATTTAGTTCCAACCCCCCTGCCATTGGCAGGGACACCTCACACTAAACCATGACACCCAAGGCTTTGTCCAACCTGGCCTTAAACACTGCCAGGGATGGAGCACTCACAACTTCCCTGGGCAACCCATTCCAGTGCCTCACC
>JBCJKH010055668.1:1155-19416 GCA_039877255.1 Loriculus beryllinus | reverse complement strand
GGGTGTGTGTGTGTGAGTGAGGGGCTGCCGTGTGTGTGTGTGTGAGTGAGGGGCTTCCGTGTGTGTGTGTGTGTGTGTGAGTGAGGGGCTTGTGTGTGTGTGTGTGTGTGTGAGTGAGGGGGTTCCGTGTGTGTGAGGTGGAGAACGAAAGGTGCCCGTGTGTGTGGTGGGTGTCTGTGGCTGTTCCCCTCCTTTCTTCCCTCAGTGGCTGCAGTGCCTCCCAGAGGTCCTGAGCCCTTAGCGCCCATTCGGATCCCTTCTTTTCCCGTAGGGAAGGCGAGCCGGTGGTTCGGGGTCACGCAGTCCAAATCTGCCAAGACAAACGTGAACCTTCTGCACCAGGAGGAGTTGATAGCACAGAAAAAGAAGGAAATCGAGGCCAGGCTTGAGCAGCAGGCGAGGCAGAAGTGCCCGAGCATCCCTCTGCTCGGAGAGTACGTGGGCATTGCGGTGCTGAGAGCTTTGCTGGTGTGAAAGGGGCTCGTTTGAGAGATGGAACCGAAGGGGAAGCTTTGCAAAGCTCTTGCACTTGGGGGTGAATACTGAGAGGTGAAATGGGGGTTGAGTAAAGGTTAGAGTAAGGTACTCTAGCGAGGCATGAATGGGTGTGTGGTAGTGTGGTTTTAACAGGGTATTATTGCATTTTCCTTCTACTTCCTATTTTTCTCTTTCTTATCCTCATTACCACAAAACATTGGTGCAGTTTCCAGTTAAACGCTTCCCAGGGGCAAGTAGAAATCCTGTTTCGTCACAGTAGTGACTGAGTCAGGTGGAGGGTGTGGGTGAGGGCAATAAGCAGCAAGCTGAACAGGTCCATGCTTTTGGGAAGTTTGGTGTCTTCTCCACTTGAGATGAGGTTGGTGGTGGCTGGTGTTTGTGTTTGAGGGGGGCTGGGGAGGATGATGGGCACCATCACCTGCTTTTCTCTTTCTACTCAGAGATGACGGTGCTGAGAACGAAGCCTCTGTTTCCAATAAGTTTGTTAATGATGGCAGTTTCCTACAGCAGTTTCTCAAGCTGCAGAAGGAAAAGTCAAGTACTGGTAGGTCGACTTCTGAGCAACAGGAGGCCTTCCTTCCCCTGATGATTCCAGCTTTGTGTGAGCTGTCTCCATATATGCTCACTGTAGAAACCCTCCTATGAGCTGCTACCAGTAGGAGTAAGTTCTAAAGCAGCTGTGACCCCTTCAGATTTGCCTTGCAGAGATGTCATGGGGAGGTTTGCCCACTCTCTGCCTGCTTTAAAGCAGCCGCCCTGCTGGCGTGAACCTCGCTGTGTAAAAAACCATCCCAGCTTTCGTTTCATCCTGCAGCTTTTACCGGTGTCTTTAGTTTACTCTGAAAATAATGGCCTGTTGCAGCTCTCTCACTGCCTGAGATGTTGTTTCTAACCTTAAAGGGTGCACAGGAATTATTTTCCCCTCATTCTTTTCTAAGAAACTCCCCCGAGTTCTACTGAGAACTCAGCAACTGCTTCAGCAGCAAATGCTGGGAAGAAGCCTGGGCTGTTTGGGAAGCGGGCCGGGCAGGTCCTGAGCAGCATGCTGCACCAAGCACGGAGCTCCTCCCAGCCCAGACAGAGCCCAGGCACTGCCCGCCACAGTGTCTTTCAGTCGCCAGATGAAGATGAGGAGGAAGATTATGAGCAGTGGCTGGAAATTAAAGGTAAATGACACCTTGTGCTCTGCCTTGGTTTGGGCTGCAGCTCACCCTAGTGCTAGGGGTGGAGTGTGGGAACAGCATTCCTTCAGTGGAGGGTGGTTTTTCCTTATGCTATGGGTTGGTGTTCCTGGCACTGTTCCTCTGTGCTGACTTCTGCATCTTGAAATGGAAATGGCAGCAGTTAATGCTGGGGAGCTCCTTCAGAGCTTCAGCAAAGAAGCTGAGGACTGAATGCTGGGAGGTATTCCTGATCCAGCCTGAGCTTGGGGTGGGAGAGGGATCGTTTGCCATAGGTAGATTGGGTTTGTGCCTAGGAAGGTGGGTTTTCTCTGAATTACCAGGGCAAGTGCTTCACTACCTCTGTGAAAGTAATCTGTAGAGATGAAAGATGTTTTACTCCTGATGGAACTCAGTTGTTTGCTTATCATAAGAATTCTGCATTTATTATGCCTGTTGGTGACCTTTCTAGACAGTACACAGAAAGCTTGTCTTGAAAATGGAGCTTTAGCCTTTTTAATGATAGAAAATGAAGAGTTTGGGAGTGGTTGTGTGGAGGGGGGAAGCTGTGTGTGTCAAGCAATCAGATGACACGGGAGGCACAGAACTGAAATCGGAGTTTCTGCCTCTTTCCAAACTTCCATTAGAAAATCTCCCCTTTAGGTCCTGCGTGCTCGAAGCAGGATAGAAAAGCAGTGAGGAATCTTGCAGCATTTAAATAACCAGCTTGATCTGGCTAACCCAGGCCAGGAAGCCCAGGGGCAGATTTGCTTAATAATCTGCATTTCATTTGTGTATATTAATCAAGTATAAAATGAGATTGGAGTCGCTAAATAAGTCACACTGAGCTTTGTGTCATCATTTATTCCATTCTATGGTTACAAAACCATATCCAGCCTTTTCTGGTGGCATTTCTAAGCGCATCATCTTGGCAAGTGTGAACTTAAGCATGAAGTGCACTGCAGGAATGTGGCTGCAGTGAACAAAGATGGATTACGGACCCTTAATTTAAAGACTGTAGGCTCAAACCTAGTCCAGTGTGGACAACTCTTCTCCCACGTGCTCTTTGCTCAGTGCACTCCCCAGTATATTGTTGTCTAGGCAAGAGCCTGCATTTAGTTCTCATTGGGTCTGTCCTGCATCTGCTCTGTAACCACTGTCAGTGTTGGTGTATTTCTGCCTTCGCACAGAAGCCAAAATACAGTTTCTTGGAGACTGAGCTCTCCTCTCCAGTGGGATTCCCTCCAAGCAAGAGCTGAGACATGGGCATATGCCAGTAGGAAGAGCCACGTGCTCCAGCTCCACAATCTGCCTCCCCTAGCTGGGTACAAAGCGATGTCTTGAGAACCTGTAATGATGAGTAATGTGGTGGTTAAAGTCAGATCCCTGTTCCTCCCTGTTGTGTTTTGTATGGAGCAGAATTATCAGAAGCAAATGATGTTGAGGTTCAAATTGTACCCTCAGCTGTGGGCATCCAAATGTGAGCCTTAGGCAGACATAACATGAACTTCCTGCTAGAGGAGGCTGACAATAAGCTGGAGGTTATAAGTTGTACAGCTCCGTAAGACTGGATCCCCCATTTCATCCTTTCTCTTCCCATTCCACTTTTGTCTGCCTCCGTGGTTCTTAGAAGTAATGTACCTGTTGCCTGTTTGGTGTGTGAGTTGAACCCCAGTACTGACAGCTGCTTAAAGTTTTACCCCCAGAGGATGCGGACACCCGGGCATTGGTGGAAAAGCTGGCTAGGTTCGTGGCTGAAGGGGGACCACGGTTAGAGAAGGTCGCTATGGAGAACTACAAGGATAAACCAGCCTTTTTGTAAGTGTGGTCATTGCAACTGTTATCTTCCAAAGCGCAGCCCTCTCTCTTTGTAGGAGAAAAAAGGAGCCTCTTGGATAGAGTGGTTAAGTTATAAGTAACTGGTTTATTTAGTAATTGCTGGGGGAACTGAGGCAGGAAGTGAGGTGCTGAGGAGGCAGATCAGTGAGAGCCAGGATACAGCTAGGGGGGTCTGGCTGTGCTTGGTGAATGTCCAGCACATGGGATATGGCCTTGATCTCAGGCCTTCTTCTGTCTTCTCTGCCATTGTGTGGCTGAGGACAGAGAATTCCCTGCTTGATCAGAAGGAACTTCTTTGTTTCCCTTCAAGTGACACCCTGAATTTGGATGCAAGTCCTTAGATTAGAGCTGTGTGTATTTGCACGTGCTGAAGATCTTGGGAGCCACGTTTTCAGTGTGTTCTCAGTAACTGATTTGTATTTAATTGGGTTTGGGCTGTTTATATCCCAGAGTATCAATATTTGTATAGTGGTTGCTGATGCAGGTATTTTGTTCTTTATATCTCCATTTCCACGCCAGGTTTTTGCATAATAAGGACAGCAGAGAATTCCTTTACTACAGAAAGAAAGTGGCAGAGATAAGAAAAGAGAAACAAAACTTTCGGCCACCCCCTCTTCCGAAAGGTAATTGAGTGGGATCTGGAGGGTGTGAATTGCACATGTTCAATTTGTCCTCTTCTCTCTCTCTGTAACTGCTTGTTGGGGCTGTGCTAGAAACGCTTGGAGTGGAGATTTGGCTGTCAGTCGAATTTCAAGAGATCAAACAGCACCATGAAACTGGTGCCAAAACCGGTTGTTTCCCAAGCCCACAGCATCCTGTCCCATGCTCTGTGTAGAGGGCTCTTGGAAGAGATTTTCCTTCTACTTCTCAAAAATACTTCAAAGGAATAAAAATGATTCTCCAGTATGTGTGTTCTGGAAAGTTTCAGCCCTCAAAATGCAGTTAGGAAAAGTGGTTTATCTCACATGTTCTTTTTTGATGGATTATAAATGGAAGTGGTTGGTTTGTTGGTTAGTTTGTTGACCATAATCCCCACTTTTGCTGTTGTTTCCTTCTCTGAACCTTTTCTTTTCTGCCTGGGACATAAATCCTTGCATATAAGGGACTGTTTTCAGGTGGGAAAACAACAGAAGTGGCTGAGCTGCTGACACGCAGGTGTACGAGTAGTGGGATCTGGTTATCTGTGGTGAGACACAAACTATTGAGTGGGTGAAGTGTGGTCTGTGGGCAAGGCCTTTATCAATTCCAGCCCAGCCTCTGTTTCAGGCCTTTCACGTGGCCCTGGCAAATCCCTCAGGCTCTCTGTGTAAGCTTCCTTTTCTGTGGAAAGGAGTCTTCAGGCAATTCAGCTGTTAACTCCTCAGCAGGACACCTCAAATCATGGTTTAATAGACTGCAGGCTGAAGGAGCTTGTTACCAATATCAACTAACTGATCCAGCAGCTTGGAAGCTGAGCAGTATTATCCATGCTTTACAGGTGTGGGATTTTGAAGCAAGGAAAAGTTATGACTTGGCCATGGCTTATAATCATGTCTTCTGCCTCCTGGTCCTGTGCCAGCACTCTGGAGTACTGGCACTGGTACTGTGCAGGTAGCAAATGGTATATAAGGCTGTCATGGCTAAATAACATATTTGCCTGGCTCCTTATAAACATTAAATATGCTTGAAATATTAATTCTCTGTGCCTTTGGATGAGGACTGCAGTAGCTACCTCTTCCAGGTGAGGATTGGGACCATTCCATGGAGGGTTTTCTCTGTCCTCCAAGCCTCCTCTCAAATGACTAGCAGAGGTGTGTGACGGTAGTACGAGTTTGCCACTTTCATAAGGCTTTCCCATTGCTCCTGGGGACTTCAGTGGCAAAGCCTTTAACTACAAATGATTGTGAGTGCTGAGGTGTCACCCTGCACAGGGCAGAAACTGCAGCAGAGAGAAACAAGGGTCCACCTTTGGACACACAAGCTGGTTTATGTGTTAATCTGCTCTCATCTCGCTCCTGGCACAGGGGAAGCTGCTGTGTCAATGGGCGCTCCTCTGGTTACAAAGTCGTTGTACAACCTTATGCAAAATGATGCTTTTTGTGCTCTAAGCTCTTATGACTGTTGCTATGTAATATTTCTAAAACTTAAACTCGACCTTTTGCCCTTATTCTGCTCTTGGGGTTCTTAGACCAGATAGGCTTTGACTGTTGCTTGTGTGAGTTGGGCCCAGTACTGACAGCCTGCTTAAAGTTTCACCCCCAGACGACGAAGAGATAAAGAACTCTGCAGAGAAACTGGCCAGGTTCATAGCAGCCGGGGGGCCAGAGATGGAAGCTATTGCTGTGCAGAACAACAGAGAGAACCACGCTTTCAGGTAAGGGAAGAAGCCTGCTGCTCGCTGTGATGTTGTGGGGCTATTTTTTTAAGGGGAAGTAGTATCCAACCTTGTGATAACTCTGAAGTCACAAGGACAGTGCACTTTGTAGCACTGATACTTGAACGTCCTCAAGCTTCACACTTTAAATCAAGGGGCAGAAAGACGCAGAAATCCATTTGCTTTCCCCAAAATCAATGTACGGCTTCCACCCCTCCTCACCTGCTTTCTATTGCAAGGTGCCAGTATGAGTCTAACCTTTCTGCTTCTCCATGTAGCTGTGTTTTGATGTGGGCTCCCAGCCACCGCTCAGCCACTACTGCCCAATTTATACCCTGGGCTGTTCTTTGCACAGCATCCCCACTAATGTGCAGGTAGCATTCCTTGTCTGTTAGGGCCCCCCTTTGGAATCTCTTATTCAGCCTTTCAGATGTGAATTGCTCTCTTCAGTGCACACTGACAGTTGTTTAATGCCTCCCTTTGGTCTCATCCATGTTTCATTTTTCTGCTCTTACAAACAATTGGATGTGTTCCTTGGAAGTGAAGTGGCACTCAACAAGCCTGATTCTGTTGCTTTTATCTCAGTGCTTTATTGGCTGCCTTCTGGCCCTCTGAGGTGCTCCCTTTGTGTTGTGGGTTTCATTAAGCAGATGTGCTGATAGTTGAGCTCTTCCAGGATTTACTTTAAAACCCTGCTGTGATCCCACCTGAGCACAGACAAGTTCAACACTCGCTCCTCTGTTAGGATTTCATCAGGTTTGCCATAGGGAGGTCCCCATCCTGCCCTCTTTGAGGTCCTGGAGCAGTCGTTAATGCTGATTTTCAAATGGAGGGATGCAAGACCATGTTTGAGTTTGCTTGTGTGTTGTGCAGTCATAGATGGAAAAGGCCTGTCATCTCTTAGGTTTCCTTGTAGGACCAGACACTATCCTGAGGAGAGGTTACACCTAGAGTTATACTGGTCCCCTGTGAAGGGAAGATTGGAGAGGACTTAGGAATAAGCAGGATTTCTGTGTGAAGAATTGAACCTGGAGAGAGCTCAAAAAGACAGTGTGTTTGTAACCATCATTGTATTGACTTGTGTTTCATTTCACACGTTGCTGCTAGCTTGAGGATTGTTCATGTTCTTCCTCCAGAGACCAAGGACATTTATTTCACACAAAAGGTCAGAGATGCCTGTTTCTGGAAGGGATAGCAAATAAAGCAGTGGGGTTTGCGTGTGAGGAAACAGAATGAGCAATCATGGTCTGATCAAGCAGGCTGGTAATGTCAGTGCTTTTAGCTTGACTGAAGAGCTGGGGAGCAGTTTAGGCAGTGGTTTGGCATTCCCACTGGTAAGACCTGAATGTTTGGGAACTGCAACCTGACATGTTGTGGAGCACTTGCAGTTTTCCCATTCATCTTCCAGAAGGGAGGTGAATGCGAGGGGAGGACTTTGCACTTCCACAAATGTAACGTGTGCTTATTTGGCAGCAGAACTAGCTCGTGAATGGGAAATGCACTTCCTGATCCCAAAGGAAACCTTGCAGAAGCACTTGGAGCCCTGCACTGCATGCATGCACACACAGGATGGTGCTGCAGAGCAGGGAAGTGTGGGGAAGGCCGGTTGTGCAAGAGCAGTGCAGCAGAGAAGAGCCCTGACCAAACTGTGCTGTACCCAACCCTTGCATAGCACTGTTGGAGCTAAACTTGCTGGTTTTGACTTCTTGACAGGTTTCTATATGAGCCCAACAGCAAAGCCTACAAGTACTACAAGCACAAGCTGGAGGAGTTCCGGAAGGACAAGAACATCCCTGCAAGTGCCCCTCTGCCTGAAGAGCCCAGTCAGAAAAGGAAGAGCAGCCCTGAGACACCCCCATCAGTTATGTGCTTACCAGCTTTGCCTTTGCCCCTGCCCTTGCCCTCTGCTTCACCATCATCCTCCTCTACAACTGCACCTGATGAGGCAGCTGCAGCTGCTGCTCCAGGCACTATGAAGAAGAAGCGGAAAAGCAGGTGGGGGCCGGAGGAGGAGAAGGTTGAAGTACCTCTGCCACAGTTTGTCCAGCAGCTGGAGGCTCCCGCCCCTCTCACAGGTTAGTGGGGCTGTATATTGTGGTGAAGAGCTGTTCTGCCTTAGCACAGCTGGCTTTGCAAAGAGAAAATCCAGTGAGTCTTATCTCCTGTTGTAATCTCCTTGGTTGCCAGCCCCTATCTTTCAGCTGGGCCTAGCAGCTAGCTCTCCCTTGGGTGGAAACCCAGATAAATCACTTTATCTTGCTGACACCAGGGATTGGATCTCACCGTTCTCCAGCTATCTCTGAACCCCTGCTGTGCTATAGCTCATTACAGCCTCAGCCTCTATGTTGTTTAGGGCTATTTCACTTCAGGAAGAGAGTCTGTCAGAAAACAGCTATCAAAGGCTGAACTGTGCTTATTCCCCATGGTGGGATAAAGTCCTTGTGCAGCACTTCCATCTCTAACTGATCAGAAGGCTAAATGGGAATAGCCATTCCCCAGGTGCTGGCGGGCACAAGTAACTTCCAATTTATACCCATTTCAGTTCATTTGATGACAGATGAGCTTCACGGTTCTCAGCCAGTGTTGAGGCTCGTGCTCCTGGTACTTTACCTGCCAGGTTCACCTGAGAGGTACAGCTCTCTGAGTGCTGGAGGAGAATTCTTTCAGTTGGAGCCCTTCTCAGGAGCTCTCAGAGGCTGGACTCTGGTACCCATCAGTGCATGTGCAGTCATGAGGCAGTTAGAAATGAAATCCCTCAAGGAAAGCATCCTTTGTCAGAGCTGCAGGGTGAGCCCACAGATAATTCTCAACACACTGGCAGCCTGTGCAGTTCATTGCTCCAGCAAGTGTGTGGGTCTTCTTTGGCTGGGTTTTGGAAGAGGTAACTGCTCAGCCCTTCATATATTTGACCTTTAGGCTTGGGTAAGGTGTAGGATACGTGCTGTGGTGTCTGTGGCTCTGCAGAGGGCAGGAGGGAAGGAAGAGGGCTCCATCTCCTAATCCAGCACTTCAGATGGAGATGAAATTCCTATGTGGTTCTTCTGATCATAGCCCTAAACAGAAGTCTTGGCTATACATCTCGTAGGTACAGGACAAGATACCAACCTGGAGGGATTCATTTGACCTTGAATTGCTGCTTGTACCTCTACTTGTTTTGCAGGCAGTAATGAAGCTTCCATGGTGTAGCTGGGCAGGTGCTATTGAAATAAGGCTTGGGTTCTGTCTTCATACCCCCTGGTGCAGTGGGGGGATGCAGGGGTGTCTGTGTGCTCATTCCAGCATGCTGCCTGCTGAAATCTCCCCTGGCTCTTTCAGCCTCCCCTTCATTAGACAGGGCCATGCTTGTGTTCAGGCTCACTTTCTGCAGGGCTTTGTGTCAAGCAGAAGAAAGGAACAGCAACCGATTTGCCAGGCAGAACAAACCAACCCTTAGCATGGTGTTCATGCTCTGCAGGGGAAGGGTTTGGTTTTTAGCAGCTCAGATGGACTCTTCCCTTTTTAGCATTAATATCTTCAACCTGGAATTCCAATGACCCCTCTGGTCCTATGGAAGGTTAGAGTTGCACAGGATGCTTTGGTACCTCAGTATCTACATCTTTAGTCCGTTATGCTTAGCAAGAGTTTTGGGTTGAGTGGAGAACTTTTCTGATTCTTTTCCTGTCTACTTTTAGTAATAAATCAGTATCATGAGAGGAGAAAGTGTGGCCCTTCTGGACAGAAACAAGGCTTCTCTTATTGATATCAAACCCCTTAACTGCATACATCCTGCAGGGGCTAACACAGCCGCAAAGCAGAACAGAGCAGAGATACTGGGATTAGGGAACTCTGGACTAATGGGAAATTACAGGCTGTCATTAGAACTCTGTGAAAGCTAATACTGGATTGCTTTGGGTCTGATTAGTTTTAATTGAGTGAGATCTTCAGGCTGTGAAGCAAGAAATCAGGCACTTCTGTATTGGGATTTCTCCTGCTGTCCTTAAAGGACGTTCACTGTTCTTGTAACAGGCTCCTTTTCCTGCATGTGGAGAAGGGATAAACCTTCAGGTAGCCTCCTGCCAATGCTGCAGATAGACTGCACCATTAACCCTGGAGGCAAAGCTGATGTCATTCCAGGGAAACAAATGTATTTTTCCCAGGCCTGCTGAACATGAGACTGGGAAGCAACTTCTTATCACACAGCATTTGCCTATGCCAGCCCAGTGGAAGGAACTTCTAAATCTCATCTATTTGTATGCAAATTCACTGACTGATCTTATTTACAAAGAGGCTTCTCTATCTTGGGGTGGAGCTTTGCTTTTTCTGTCAACTTTTGCCTGTGTTGTGCTGCTTTGGGCCCAGCCTCCAAAAATACCTCCCAGAGCTGAATTTCTGCAGTGACTTTCATCATCTCTCAGCAGAAAGCACCAGAGCAGTCAGAGAAACCAGATGTAGTTTTAGCACAAGAAGGAGCAATGGCATATGCTTTCTGGGAAGTAAAAGAAGATGCTTCAGTCCCACCTTTCTCCTTTAAGGACTTATATATCTGCTGGGTTAAGGCAGCACCTCATGGGGCCTCTAGAGCCATGCCTGGCTCTTAGTCTGTGTGTTTATGCAGTTCAGAGCTGAGCCAGAGAGCTCCTGACCTCTGTGAAGGGCAGAGACTCTTCCTCCGTGCATTCAGAGGAAGCTTTCCACTGCCTTGACCCAGGGGGTGAATCTTTGACTGGGGCTGATGCTGAAGTGCCCCAGTCTCACATATAACATGTGGGGCCAGATTCTTTACATGGCATAGGCATAGTGTGTTCATAAAACTCTTTCCAAACCTCACTACTCTCCCAGACACAAATCAGGTTGTTTAGCAGCAATAGAAAGGTTTCTTTTCCTAGTTGTTCTTATTTCTTGGGAGCTAGAAGTGCCCAAGCCCAGCATAACCCAGCTTCTTGCTTCTCTCCCCTTGGAAAACCTCTTGCAGTGTTTTACATAACTCTTTCTGCAGAGTTGACTCCCAGCTCTGGTGTGAATGTGCAGAGGCTGTAACTGCGGGAGGGAGGGTGGATGTGCTGGTTTCTGTTCTCCTTGGGAGCCTGGAGTTAAGGAAGCTGCTTCCCCATCCTGGAGTCCTCAGCCCATAGCATGAGGGGAGAGGAGAGTGCTCAGATCGATTGCTGAGTGCCAGTGAGAGGAAGGGAGCTGCTGACCCCTGGGGCCTCATTACAGTGTTGTGGTGACACTTGGTGTCATGAACAATGACCTTACTGCTATCAGGCTTCATAATTAATAGATGATGAGTAAGTAATGAAGCATCATTTAATTGTAGTCTGGACTGACACTCAGATGGAGGCTTTTGCAGGCATTAGTAGGAAGATATCCTTGCCTTTTACTGAAAAGTGCAGCACCAGTTCAAGTGTGTGTTTGTGTCGTCTTTTAATCCCTTAAAAATTTAATTGTTGGGATCTTGGCTCTGAAGTGCTGTAGAGGGAAGCTGCCAGCATTGCTGGATAGAGCTGAACCAACTTTGCAAGGCAATCTTCATGATAAATCTCTTGCAGCCCCAGCAGTGTTTCTGTTACTTTCCTTCACGGTGCTACAATTCCAAATAGGTTTCCTTCTCCTCCTTCCCCCTCCCAACCCTTTCCCTTTGCTTGTTGTTTGAACTCCAAGTGCTCTGTGGTCATTTTAAACCCATAGGTGTCCTGCCCAGGTAACGTTAATGTCTAATTTCAGGGCTTATCTGATAAACCAGCAAAAATCATTCCAAAGGAGGAGCATCCGAAAGGGGATACTGCAGAAAAAGGAGGATACATCAGTGGGATTGTCAAGTAGAAATGTCAAATGCCCCCTCTTTGAAAGCAGGGGCACCATCCTTGGCAATGCAGCTTGTGGGCCTGTAGATCAGAAGCTAAAATTCCCTTGTGGAATAGCAGCTTCCAAAAGCAGCACAATGCTCAGGTCTGTGTTCTGGTGTGCTCATTTGTTTTTCAGTTGGAATGAAGTTGCTGTTCACATAGGAATCAGCAGACACTTGGTGCACAGGTTGGGCTGCACGCTGACAGGCTCAGGTCTGCTGGTGACTTCATGCTGAGTAACTAATAGCACCCTTTAAAAGCCTGGGCTTCACTAGGAAGCCTTTTGAGGGGAATGGATAGTTCTTGAAGCATGGTGTAGCAGATTGCCATGCAGTGTGACCACGAGGATGTGAGACCCGGTTTGGGGAGAGGAAGCAGGATGAGGAAATACTGAGTTGAATGATCTATGACCATTCTTGCTCCTGTGCTTTCTACATCCTGCCAGGTGCTTGTTCTTCAGTTAATGCTGAAACCATGGAATGAATGTAAACCTTCCTGGAGGGCTCTTCAGCTGTGGGTTCACTGCTCTCAATGGCTGTCTCATTTCTGAAAGTCTTTTAACATGTGCTTATTACAGTTCAGGACCTCAAGGGTCTTGGTTATGAAAAAGGGAAACCAGTTGGTTTGGTGGGTGTGACGGAGCTCTCTGAAGCCCAGAAGAAACAGCTGAAGGAGCAGCAGGAGGTAATGCCCTGAAATGATTTCCAAATTCATACTGTGTTGCAGCATGACTGGCTTAGATGGGAGAGTGGAAGTGAAGACAGCAAAGAAACTTCACTGAGGCCCACAAATTTGTGCTGAATGCCAAAGAATCATGATGCTGCAGTCAGCAGAAACAGGAGAGGACTTTGGGGAATATGAATGAAGCCAACCAATTGCTGTCCTACCAAACTAAACCCCCAGATCTATAAGGTCTCTTATGTCACATCTGCAGCTGGTTATATATTGCTCCAGCAGTGGGAAGGAGGGGAGTGGAGACTTGGAATTTTGGGGGGAATCGGAGCAGGATTGGCTTTTGCCAGAACGTGAGGGTGATGTTTAAGCTGTGTGGGGATGAGGAGATGGCAGCAGTCCTCAGTGTTAACATCAAGGTGCCTCTGTTGGAGCAACCAGTACATAATACATAATGCTCCTGTTTGATCTGAGAAGTGAGTGGCTTAGATCAAGCAAGAGCACTCGTTGCCTGTAGGCATTTGCAATTGTCATAACCTGTGTGTGTAGGGCAGCTAGGGTGGGTGCAGGCTCTGCTGCAGAGCTCTGTGTGCCCCTGGCATGCTGCTGCCTGCAGTGGGGGTCTTATTGAGTACACTGTTGCTTCTTTTCCTCTAGATGCAGCAGATGTATGATATGATCATGAAGCACAAGCAAGCCATGCACGATATGCAGATGATGTGGGAAAAGGCAATCCAGGAGCACCAGTATGACTATGACAGTGATGAAGAGGTGGACAGTGAGCTGGGAACATGGGAGCACCAGCTTCGACGCATGGAGATGGATAAGACACGAGGTGTGTAGGGAGCTGCTGTGCAAACATCTTACTCTGTGGTTGCACAGAGGGCTCCGGAGGGAGATGTCCGAGATCACATTGTTGGCATGGGAGTTGCAGGGTCCCTTTTCACTGCTCTGCTGTGGCTTCCCTGCCTGTTGAGTGGAGATAATCACCATGGGTTGCTGTGAAGCTTTATGTTTCACAAACCCTCTGAAATTCAAAGTCAACGCTGTCTTACTGCTGGTTTCTCTTCTCTTGGGCAGAGTGGGCTGAGCAGCTGACCCAGATGGGCAGAGGGAAGCATTTCATTGGAGACTTTCTTCCACCTGATGAGCTGGAGAAATTCATGGAGACGTTCAAGGCACTGAAGGTGAAGCAGCCAAATTCAGACCGGTGGCAGCACTTCACATTGTCCTGAGCAGGGAGGGAAAGGTCTCAAGTGTGCTTAGCCCTGTCACAGCACTTAGCTCCCTCACAGCCTTGAGGTACTTCTGCCCTCTACCCTGGGAGCTCTGTTCCTTCTGGAGGAAACAAAGAGTAAATAGCAGTAGCAAAGTAGAGAGCAGACTATTGGGACAGGATTTGAGGGTTAGCTGCAGTTGCAGACCAGCCTCTTGGACTCACCATGGTTTGGCTGGTCCTGTTTCAGACAGGTGGTTGCTGATGCCAAGCAAGGAAAATGTGAATTTTTATCTAGATGGGTGCAGTAAAGTGAAAATATAAAACCTGCAAAAAGCTTATGCAAAGCACTTCAGTACCTGCCAATTCTTCCTAAACTGTAGGACTTCTTGATGCTGGCTCATCCTTCTCTCTGTTTCCGTGTTGCCAGCATGGGGTCTGACGTTCCCTGGAGATCCTGGCTTAAATAAGAACTGTATCTGAAGCTTGAGCCAGGGAACAACTTTGAATTTGGGAGCTAAATATTTCTCTTCTTAATCTCACAGTAGCATTCCCTGCTTCTTGCAGATTGTTCTGGGGTTGGGCAGTGCTTTATCATTTATCTGCTTCCTTCTCTGTGGTGGTGCAGAGCTGGAACCCCAGGGAATGGTGTTAGTTGTTAATTGCTTGCCAGAGCCATCCTAACTTGGAGTAGCTGAAGCTGGTTTTCCCTTCCTCTGCCCCACAAAGAGAAAAGAATAACCACCAGTTCCTTTTGTGCCTCTGCAGGAAGGACGGGAGCCAGATTATTCCGAATACAAGGAGTTCAAACTGACTGTGGAAAACATAGGTTATCAAATGCTAATAAAGATGGGTTGGAAGGAAGGCGATGGACTTGGCTTGGATGGACAGGGGATTAAAAACCCAGTCAGCAAGTAAGCAGAGTCCTTCTACTATTGATTTAGTCCTTTCCTCTTGGGCTGGTAATTGATGCTCCTTCCCTGGCCTACTGGATGCAGCTGCAGTAAATGTGAGTGTAATTCATCACTGGAGCAGAATATGGAATCCTTGCAGCAAAGGAGAAAAATGTTTTCTGATTTCTCTGGGGTTCCCCCCACATGCAGAGCCTGGGTTTGTTACTTCATCTCAGGCAGGAGCAATGATCTGAGCCAAGAGTGTTTTGATTCTAATCTCAGTTTGCATGCTGAGCTCTTCTGGGAGGGGCTGTTTCCCCAGTTATAAAATGAAGGTAATACTAGTCCACACCTCCCCTCTCCCAGGACGTGTGAGAATTAAACCATGTCTTTAAAGTCATAAATTTATTTCAGTAAATATATTTAAGAATGTGCCTTTTGCATCTGAAGCACAGTTGGTCCCTGCTGGTTAATCCCTGGTGTACTGTAGGTGAAAAGATGCTACTGCTGGACCTGTGCTTGAAAGATGCTTCAGTCCAGCTCAGAGCTTTGTGTGAGATCATGCAACTGCCTTGACGTCACTCTTTAGTACAGAAGTTTTCTCATTTGATCACACTTTGTATATAACCAAGCATAATGAGTTCTATCCAAGAATAGATGAGCAGCTCTTTTTAGGTAGCTCATCTGTTGGTAACATATGCTGAACTTCAAAACCCAATATTGGGGGCAGGAAGTTCTCTGAATTGGGTTTTTTAGCATTAGATCCTTTTGGAAATAGCAGTTGTTTGTTTACTGCATGATGGAAAGTCTCTCTGCAAAGCAGTTCTGCTCCTCTCTAGCAAGGAGATCTCTTTGGCAAAATGCTTATTGGGTCAGAGAAGTTCTGTGGTAAGAGATTGCTATAATCAAACCAGCAAGGCTTCCAAACAGAGGGACGGCAGATTCTGTCCGTCACAGGCTTGAAGAAGGTTTGTGCTTTGCTTGGGTTCTATCATCTCTGATGCTCCTAGAACTGGTAGGAAGGTGCTACTGCAGAGGGAAAGGAATTGCTGCTGCTTCTGGAGTGTTCTGAAGTGGAGGAATAAGAGGCAGGTGCATTTAACAGATCTGTGTGCCTCCACTCAGTGAGGTACAAATGGAAGCATTTGATTGCCAAAGGTGAGTCTTCTGGGCAGAGCACTGTTCAGCAGGGAGGCATCCAAACCACAGATGCTATTTCTCTTCCAGCTGTAAAAGGTTAAGCAGATATATGTTGACACTCCTGCTTCCATCTAACAACAGCAAGCATCATTGATTCAGAAGGGCAGTGTAGCCACATGGCAAATGCAATAAGCTGCTTAGTATTAGCTGTCTGTCTTGATGCAGCACGCTCTGCGTGATGATGCCCAGTGCTTCCTGATGCCTGTCCTCCAGCTCTGCTGACAAGAGGCAGCGGGCCTTTCTGGGGAAGAGGAAGGTGATCTGTCATGTCTTTGTTCCCCCTTTCCAAACAGGGGAACTGCTACTGTGGATGGAGCTGGTTTTGGCATCGATCGTCCCGCTGAGCTCACCAAGGAGGATGATGAGTACCAAGCATTCCGTAAGCGAATGATGCTCGCCTACCGCTTCCGACCGAATCCACTGGTAAGATGGTCCCAAAACGAGAGCAGGCACAGTGACAAACCCACTGAGGCTTCTGTGTGTGTCTCGTAAGGGTGGGGGTGTTTCTAGCACTTAGCCAAGAGAGCAAATGCTGTGAAAGTTTCTCTTTTGAGTCTGCTCTCATGCTGAATCACATTATCGCTACCAAAACAGCCACGGATGCGCAGTTTTCTTTGCCATCACTTTATTTTTAAACACAAAAGCCTATGGGTTGAGTTTTATCTGGTGCATACCAAGTATAAATGCTGAGCACAAAGGATACGGGGGCTTGTCCATGGGTTCTTCTGGATGATTGTTTTCCTGGTTGCAAAAGGCTGCTCTGTTTGCATTGGCCTTGTCCATTCCACATGCCAGCACGCCTTGAAAGCTCCATTTATAATTTGTGATGGGCAAAGCTCAGGTTTTGCTGTCAGAAATGTCACATTTCAGTGGCTTTTTCAGGTAATTAAGCTCAGATGCCCATTGTTCTGTGAAGACAGCAGTTTTGATTCGTTTTTCTCTTCTTCCCTACAGAACAACCCGCGACGACCTTACTACTGAGAATGCTTTTGGGGGACAACGTGTTTTCAGATCCAATTGTAATTTTTCTGTGAAATGTTATGAAACTGCATTATCAGTCTCTTATTCGATAATATTGTAAAACTTTTCAAAGTCACGATACCATCTGGCACCCAGAAGAGCCCCCTTGAGTGTCACAACAGCCGTGTCGTAACAAGGCCTGGGTGGTGCCTGGGGAGGAGGACAGAGCAGGTGAGAACAGACCTTCACATGGTGCCCTGCTGACAGGGGAAGGGTAGCACCAAAGATACTAGTAGGTAGTTCAGGGACTTCATTTGTGTTTAGTTCAGTGCCATGTTAACAGTGAGTGCATTTTGTGTGACCCTGCAGCTCCTCTGCTGTTCAGATGTGCAGCTTGTGCTGCTCTAGGTTGTTTGGTTGGGTTGTTAATGACAAGTACAATAAGGGGATATCTCCACCCCAAGTTTTGGGGCTGTTGTTCAAGTCAGGCTATTGTTCTCTGAAGAACTGGGTTCTGGTGTTGTCATGAAGGCAGAAGTGTAGTCTGACCTTCACGTGACATTACAAAACCAGTGCCTAGTTGGTTTACCTCTGGCCTGTGGAAGACAAGGTGTGGATGGGTGTGAAGTGTGGCTACAAGGCTTGAGGGATGTGGGGGCAGGTTCTTCAGAGGTGGTGGCTTCTTCATCTCTTGAGCACTAAGTTCACCCCAAAAGTCTTGCTACAACCGAGAGACTTGCTACAACTTCCTATGGCTTGGGGTGCTGAAGAATCAAGCCTTCAGCCACAGCTTGGCAAAGGCCATTTGGGTTCTGTTGTCATAAGAAACCTCTTTACAGATATAAATTTCCTTCATTCAGTCTGTAAATAAAATAAAATTCATTTGTTCCTTAGTTTTAATCACTGAATTTTTGGGAGTAGTTGCTCTTCCTGTGAGTTTTCATAGGCTGAGGGACTGTTCTGCACCTCTTCCAAGCATCTTAAACCAATGTGAGATTGATTGGTTCGGTTTCTTCTGCCTTTGTTTTCCTTCCGTCCAAAATACTTGGTGTGTGCTTCCCTTTTGTTAACTTTTCTTACCAACATCGAGCCAAGCATTTGGCTTTCAATAAAACCCTTTGAAACAGTCAATTCAGGAGGGTTTCATTTGAGGAGAGAATCCAAGTGAGTCAGGCCCTCGTGCACACCCGGAGCCGGGCGCGCTGCTGCAGCGGGTGCATGGGGAGATTGTGATGGGGCTGAGTGTGAGCATGGGCAGTGAGCGTGGGAGATTGGGAAATAGAGATAACAAAACCTGGCAGGTCTGAGGTAGGGCTCAGGTTCTGCTCAAGTGATTGAGGTCACTGTGACAAGTGCTTCCCTGGGAGGTTAGGACATGGCACTGTTTGGTTTTGCCCTGTTGTCGTTTGGTCTTGGCTGCTGTTGGTGATCGGGTCTTTAAAGCCAGTCATATACTACAGTGATCCCTGTGTACTTTGTTGATGTTGTGTTGGCAAAAGCTGGTTTAGAATCAGGCTGGTTTGGGTTGGGAGGGACCTTAAAGCTCCTCCAGCTCCAACCCCTGCCATGGGCAGGGACCCCTTCCGCTGGAGCAGCTTGCTCCAAGCCCCTGTGTCCAACCTGGCCTTGAACACTGCCAGGGATG
>JBCJKH010055666.1:0-15998 GCA_039877255.1 Loriculus beryllinus | reverse complement strand
AAGTCACAGAGATGTAAATAATTGAGGCTCATTGTGCAGCATGAGGAGCATCCTCCTGAGCATCTTGTTGGAGCAGGTTAGTGCCAGCTGATTGATGCGCATAATCAGTGTCCCTAACTCAGGGACATTTAAGTGACAAAGCTGCTGTCACTGGGTCAAGACAAGTCTGTAGACAAAGGCTGCATGTGGTTGTCTACAATGAGACTGTGAGATAGCCTTGTGTAGGTATTAAAGTATTTCAGGTTGCTGTGGAAGAAGGAGGTGCTCTCACTGCTCTGCTCCTTTTCCCACCCAGATGTGGGACATCTCTCTCAGCTGGCTGCTTTTCACTGTTGCTATGTAGCTTAAAATGGTGCACTTAGAGGTTTTGGAGGATGGCAGTGTTGTGGGCAGTAAAGGCAAAATGGGAGTTGTACTGGCTCATTCTAGTGGAAATGAAGGGTTTTTTCTGGATGAAAACTGTCAAGCCTGCACTGACCATGGGCTGCCTGCAGGTCCTGCTCCTCTGACCCTGGTGCTACCACCTTGGCATTGCCTACCATATCACTTCTCTAACACAAGCAATGCCGATCATGAAACACAAGCAAGAGATAGAGCTGAAGCCATGCAATAAACAAAGCATCTGCCTTCCGTGCCGTGTGTCGGAGATGGGCTCCATGGATGCAGGCTGGATCAATTGTGAAGGCTTTGCCCCTTCCCTGTGTAAAACATCCAGAGCAAATGGAGAGTGACAGAAAAGGGGTCACTGGTCTGAATCACCACTGAGGTGATGGAAGAGATAATCAGATCCTTTTCCTTCCAGTTCAGTGGCTACCAAAACCACCAGAGCACCATATCAAAGTGCAGAGCTTAGTGATGCGGAAGCACTCAGCCACAATGTTAGCTATGGCAGTGATGGGAGACCCCAGCTTCCATATCCCGGGGTGCCCTGAAGAGCCCAGCTCTTGCTTTGCACAGCACCAGGGAGCGATGAGGACTGGGGTTTGCATGTTGGAGCGTGTAACACGCTCGTTGCTCCATATCACCTGCGAGGTGGCAAACTTCTCCTTGGATGCTATTGTCGAGTGGTGTGCAGTCCCTGGGGGATTCAGGTGTGTTGAAGCCCAGCTTGTATTAGCATCCCTGTTCATAAAACTAAATAGCATCTATGCTCCAGATGGGCCTGAGCAACACCAGAAGACAACGTTACTTAAGCTCTATGTTAGACACCACTAACGCTGCTCCGAGGGGTTTTCTCTCAAGCAGTCTCGCAAGGAACATACTGGTAGCTTGCTGCTGGTTAGTTCAAATCTTCCTCCCCAGATAAGGCTTTGCTGGTGATAGCATCTTCAAAAAGGCTCCCTGCAGGGGATGTTTTGACAGGAAGCTTGATAAAATATAATACAGTTGATATCATCCCGTTTGCGATTTATGAGGAATTTTGTAACCTAGGGGGATTAATTCTATATCATGTAACGGCACATAATATAGGTTCTCTCCTCTCGCTTGCTGATCCTTTGCATACATAATGAGCAAACCTTCTGATGGAATTTGCTTGTATCCGAGAAATTTTGTGGTTTGTTTGAGCCTATCAGGTTCCCGTCTCCAGTATCTTTCCCTCTTTTTGTCCCCAGATGATCTCAAGGGGCCACACTCATCCCAACTTGCTCAAAAGCACAAAATGAAACGCTTTCTATATAACCTGCAGTTGGTTTTGACAACTCAGTGGCTCTTTGCAATGGGGAAACCACAAAACCCCCTCCTTGTCTCCCAGTTTAGCACCAGAGCTCTGCTGCTTCATGTCTTCCATTGTCATTTCCAGCCCTGCGGAGGGGGTGTGAGTGAGGGCAGGGTGCTGATTTGGGAGTTTTGCCATATGTGCCAATTTAGCCCTGAAAATCAATGGGATTTGTGTGGTTTTGGAAATCTATCTCTGCTCACTGAGCACATGTGCAAATGATCAACAACCTGAGGCAGGAGATTTGTTCCTTGCTACCTCTTTCTGTCAGCTTTTATGTGCCTTCTGTTGCCCTTCTGCACAATCTATAAGCCCTCCTCTTTTGCATGATCATCTCCATTTGCATTTCCAGCAGATCCACTGACATTTGGCTGGACTCTGGGTGAAACACTCCTTGAAATTAGCCCGCATGTTGAGTTTGTTCTGGGAAGATAAGGAGGAAAGTGGTGGTGGGGGGGGGTGGCTAGGGGAAATTATGCATGTGAAACCGCACTGTGAAACTCGCACCAACAGGCAGACTCTAGGCCAGTCACATTTCTCTGGGATTTGTTTTGGAAGCAGAATTCCTTTTACCGTGGGCAACATACACTGGTCTCTCTCACCCCACTGGCTTTCAATCCCAGCACAAGCGCGTCTGAGGAAGCCAAAGGATAAATTGTCTGCTCGCTTCCTCTAAAGTTGCTCTGTAGTGCTGGCAATAGGATACTGAAGAGGAATTTTAATTTCATGCTGGGTAAGAAGAGTGCATGCAACAGTAGCAGCCGTATGGATTTTCATATGAATAGACGTACAGTATTCATAACAGGGTAGCAGTGTTGTCCCGCAGGTTTTCATTCTTCTTGTGTCTTCGCTGTTTTCACATTTCTTTTGCTGTCCACCCATTCTTGCACTTGCTGAAATGGAAAGTATGTCCTTGCCAGATGGATGTACAAAGTGACGAGCCTGTTTCTCAGTTATAGTGCAATTGGCTTCAGAGACCTTTTGTTGCTTTAATTTCTGCGCAATCCAAGTGCGAGTCTGTTTTGCCTGAGAGGGAACATTTTTTTAGCCTGGTGCCTCTCTTGCTCAGCTTTGCGGGTATCTAAGTGAGAGCAGTTTTCAGACAGTGGAGCCCATTAATGCTGCTCTGTCTCAAGGACCCTTTAAAATAACGTGACTTAAATGGCTTACTTGGTAAGGGAAGGCAGGTTCTGTGAATGGCCAATTTGCCAGCAGAGGATCCACATGGATGGGGTGGGTATGGTTGATGCATTTCAGCCCCTTCTGCTACTCAGTGCTGGTGAACTCTTTAGATTCACCCAAGACATGAAGTTGTCTCAGTGGTTTATAAACTTACCTGCTTTGCACTTTTTTGGGGGTGTTTTATTGTATTTTCCTCTTTTGAATGTATTTGTTAGGGAAGGAGCCTGATGTGATTTTTCTGGAGGTTGCTGATCTAATACGTTCTCCACAGCCATAAAATGTGCTTTAAATAAACTTCTCCTACTAACATCTGTGAGGTGCTTTGCTTTGCCAGTTCCCATGCTAAACTGGTCGTTAATGCATCTGCACATCCCTGCATGTCTGTCAAACCCAATCAGTTTTGCCAGTTAGGACAGGTGAATAAATCTGCCTGCCTGCAGACGCTGCTCTTCCTAATATCCTTACGTGGTAGGAAAAGGCATGAATTGGAGAAATCCTTCTCCCAGCTGCTCAAGAGCTGTGTACATGCAACAAGAGTTGAGTGGAGGAATACAAGGGACTCTGTGCAGAACTAACTTGGATGCTGAGGTTAGCAAATGTGGCTGGAGGAAGAATTTGCAAATGATTCTTGCTCCCATCCTCATCTTGTCTCTTTGACAGCTGCTGGCAGCTCACTAAGCTGAAGCCCAGCAGCGCTGGAGCTGGCTCCTTGCATTTCTTGCCAGCCAGTGTGAAAGATGGAGAAACCCGGCAGCGTCACCAGATGGACTTTGCTTTGCCATCATTTACAATCCTGATGGGTTTGTCAGGGCAGAGCCTGTGCTCCAGTCCCACAATGTCCCTTACTTTGCCCCCACAAGGTGAGGTGGGAGATGTTCCTGCAGGTGAGGGGAGATGGCAGCTCTGCTTAGCCTCGCACCTCCGGTCTAACCCAGGCGGGGGATGCGCCCTAGGAGAAATGCTACATGCTCGAGGCATTTAGATTTAATGACTTCTTTCATGGCTGTAGATGGATACAGCTGGGAAACACATTAAAGAGTTCAGCAGCAAAGCAGACACATAATTAATAAAATACAGATTTTCATTTGAAATCATGGCCCAAAATAGCTCACTAATGGAGGGAGAGCTGGCTGCTGAGCAGAGGTGCCCAGTCTGCCTGCTGGCATGCTCAGTGTGGGTGTCCCTTCAGACACAGGCATGGGGCTGAGCTCCAGCACTGCCCTGGCTCCCAGCAAAGGGGGAACAGTCCAGCAGAGCCAGGATGGAGCAGGGGCACTACCAAGTCTGAGCTCTAAAGAGCAAGTGTCAACCCACTGTCAGTGCCTACCTCAGTCTGGCAAAACACATCAGCCTATTCTTCCTCTGTCAGACATGGTGAGCTCTGCTGAGAGCTGGTAGCTTCTTCTCCAAGGAATGTCCAAAAGATGCTCTCGTGATTTGAGAAGTGAGAGGCAGGAGCTGGCAGTGCTACAGGAGGCATCACTCCTTCATGGTCATGGAATGTCCAGGAAGGACAAGGAGGAATGGCTTTAACCTTCCAGAGAGTAGATTGAGGTGAGATCTTGGGCAGAAGTTCTTCCCTGTGAGGGTAGTTGGAACTGGGTGAGCTTTCAGGTCCCTTCCAACCCAAACCATTCTGTGATTCTATGATTCTCCAGCAACCTGGTTTAGAGAGGATATGAAGAAGCTGTTTCAAGTGCAGGTTAAGAGGGAAGCTAAAGCAACCCAAGAGAAGAATATCCCTCTAGCACTTATAGGGGCCTTGAGATCCTCCGAGGAATCAAAGCATGCAGGTAGCCTCCAGGTGTGGGAGCAGAGAACCACAGAGCACTGTTAGTGAGACCGTAGAGCATCCTTCCTGGCTCTTCCATGATGACAAAAGCGAAGGCGAGTGTGTTCTGTCTCGCAGAGCCTGAGACTCTAATGACTATCCAAGTTCTTCAGAAGGAGAAACAGGACAGTCTGGGGAAAAGGACCTTCTGGGCTGGCTCATTCCCAAAGATCTAGGAGCATACAAAGCTGCTCATGTTGCTTGCTTGCTAATTGGAGTTGGCTGTAACTGATTGAGAAAGTGATGGCCTTAGGGAGCTGAGATTGTTGTTTGTATTTGTCTGGGATTAAATACAGATGGAATTAAAAAGAAAACTAAAACTTGACTCAAGAAGGAAGCTTTGATGGAAATAAACTCATGCTGGTAGAAGGGAGTGAGTAGATGCTGCGGTTGCCTGCTCTGCGTTTCGGTAGCATTCCCATAGAAGCACACAGGGAAACAATAAAAGGGTAGAGACATAAATAGAAAGCAAAAAGTGGACGCTGATGAAAGAAGTCGTATAAATAATGAAAACTGGAGGGTTTGAAGCTGCTTTAGAATAAGTTTTCAAGACATAAGGCCTCTTGGGAGCAGGCTGTTTGGCGGCTGGCTCAGCCGTTTGGTTAAGTCCCAAATCTCAGGACTCCAGATATGGGGAACAGGACCTGATGCCCAGCCCCGCTTTGTGCTCTGCCTCCCTAGGAACTGCAGCAATAGGCAGACAAATACCTGCTGTGCTGAAATTGCCAGGCCACAGGGCTCCAACACCAGCAAAATGCAATTCTCATGGTTTTAGGTTACTGAAAGATTGCTTTGCAGCAGAGTGTAAACCATGATATAACTAAGAAATCGTGACACTGACAAAATATGAGGCCTGAAATCATTAGCAGATTGCATTATGCACATGTATGGATATGGAGGGGGCACTGTGTTAGTTTCTGTGCAATGGGAAGAGAAAGACAATAAGTAGCTCAGCTCCTTTGATAATAAGCTATGGCATCATGCTGTAGCTGCGAAGAGGCAGATGAAGTTGCCAGCATTCAGTCACTGGGGGAATCTGTCCTGGAAAGTAGCTTTCCATATCATTTCTGTCCCTTGCGGGTTTTGGCTCAATTTATAGCTCTTACTCTAAAAGCTTCAGATATGTTTGATGCCTGGTCTCTTTTTAGTGAGAGCAAGTCATATAACTTACCTCATTAGAAACTTCAGCATCTGGAGGTAGGAGGGGTGGAAGCTGGTAGCTTCATGACCCCATGTTGTCTTTCAAGTCACTTAAAAGATGTCTATAGGTGAAGTTGAGCAGATCCCTCTCCTTCCAACATGGCTTTCTGTCCCTTTCACCACCCCCTGATGCTTCTTTCTGACTAGCTGCAGATCTCTTGCCATTGCTCAGTAACATGAATGCAAAGACTCCCGAGACTGCAGGATCTGTCTGGAGCCACTTCCACCATCCTCTGGTGAAACAGTGGCTGAGAAAATGCCCAGCTCATTGGGATGTACCTTTATTGCCTGTAAACTGGTAGCAGAAGATGTTGGGGTGGCTGTTGCATATACCCATCCTGGGACTGTGTTCCCATTTGTATGGGATCTACAATGGTGAAAGCGAGCACAAAAAGCAGCCAGCCTGCAGCTCCTCTCATCAGCTAGCAGCTCTCCATAGACATTTAAAGTGCCGTGATTTGGGAAGGCATGGGAGGTGGAAAGAATTTGCGTTGCATCTAAGGCAAAGAGACCGCAGACCAGTCAACACACGGACTCATGTGGTGTTGGTGTTTGATACTGAGGGTTATGGC
Organism: Loriculus beryllinus; assembly: GCA_039877255.1. NCBI lineage: Eukaryota > Metazoa > Chordata > Aves > Psittaciformes > Psittacidae > Loriculus > Loriculus beryllinus. The sequence goes on along the minus strand of JBCJKH010055666.1, from coordinate 9,496 downwards.
CAGTATTTCCCCAAAGCTGACTAAAAGCTGGAATTACAATGAGACAGAGAAATGAAATACACCCACATCACTGTGACTGCTGACAACCTCAGTGTGCAGACGTGATGTCCCATCTGGAATGCATTAGCCAAAGTGTCCCCATCCGCGTGTTTGACTTGAAGAGTGCTCATAAGGGAGGGGGAGAGCACATTGGTGGTCCCAGTGGTAGTAAATGCTGCTCTGGAAGTGGCCATAGGTGCCCTCCTCCTGAGCCAGAGCAAAGAGATGTGCAGTTTCTAGCATTGCTTTGTGAGATGCGATCACCAGGCACCCACAAGGCACTGGCTGGAGGTTCCCTGGGTGGCTTTGAAGCAGAAAGTCATTTGCTTGGCTTGAAGTGCTGTTCCTGTGTAAAGGGAGCAATGGCAAAACACCGAACTGTGCCATATCATCACCGCTCACTTAAATCCATATTGATGTGTTGCCATCCAACCAGGAGGCTCTGTTTGCAGTCGATAGTTCATCTACAGTGCCTTCCATGGAGAATAATGTGTGTTTGAAGGGAAGGGGTGGAGAGAGGAACTGGTGTTCCAACGCAATGCAAGCAAGCATCTGGGCTTGCTCTCCTTAGGGGCTTCTCTTTAAAAGGAGCTTTGAGTTGATAAATTCTCACTCGTTTTTGTATAAAGAAATCTCCCTGGCTTTGATACAAAGGAGCAGCTTGCTCTGCTCGCTGCTGCTTTGTTTACAGACCATCCGTGGATGAGGAGGGGAGAGGAGCGGTGCTGGGGAGACCAGAGCCTGGAGCCCAAACATGGGCAGCAGCAGGCAGAACCCCCTGCCTTTCATCAGCCCGTGGCCTCTGTCACTATGAAGAGTTATAGCTGTAGAAACATAGATGGTTGGCTCTCGACTGCCAGAGCATATAAACAAGTGTTCTGTAAGTAGTCAGCCTGCAAAGCTGAAGCTGGGAAATGGTTTTCAGCTTATTCCTTTGAGAAGGTGTTTTGCAGTCTCCCAGGCACAGAAATTTGGCCTCCAAAACCAGCAGAACAGAGATGAATACCTTTTTCCAAAGCAAACCCACAAACCCTTTGTGTCATAGCCTAGGATGATGATTAAAACCCTCCTTAGAGGGACCCCAACACACACCTCCTAGAATAACACTGCTTTCAAACGACGTATTTTAGGAGACTGTCTAATAAGAAGTCTGAAGATAAAAGGTGTAACTAGTTGAGAACTGGAGTAGTCTGTAATTTCTATCACAGATGAGTGTTAGACAAGAGAAATATTTAACAGTGGCTTGAGTAGTTCAGATCCTTTGCTTTTTTTTAGGGGGTGGATGAAATGGTTAAGCGAAGGCACCTTATAGCTGTGCTTTCTTGGTTTCCCTGCCTCCTTGTTGGCACATTACAGCCATGTTCTCTATTCTTCTCCCATCTGCTTCCATTTCCCAAATTTCTAACACTTTAATCTTAAAATTTTACCTTTGTGTATATGGATAGAGAAGCAAAATACCACTTTAGATCATAAAGGCTCAGTGCTTGGGATGAATTTTGACCTACGGCATAAATCTCCTTGTTTGTGCTGTACTGTTGTTATTGCTTCCAGCTCCAGCGGGTTGTGGTGGTGGTGGTGCTGAGCATCACTCACAAGGAGATTGTTTCCCCATCTCTGTGATCACCAGATCCTGAGTTTAGGCACTTAAAGATGGTACAGTCTTAATAACTTGGTGGCAATCACTTCAGGATGCAGATATGGTGGGGGGACCACTCCGAAAACAGCAGCTAGTGTTGTTCCCTGGTAACTGGTTGGTTTGTTTTGTGACCATCAGGGATGTAACTGGGGCTTGGTGGAACAGAAGTTTCAGGGCTATCAGGCCTATTGCAGTCATGAAACCACTTAGTGCTGTTTAGGAAAGCAAGCCTTAAGGACAGCAGAGGGGGAGTTGTTTCAGTGTTCAATTACTGAACCACACACACAGTATTTGCCTAACCAGCTAGACCTGAATTGCTGTTCAAACACTGCTTTTCTGCCTGACGTTGGCAATCAGGGAGCTAATTACACTGGATTAGGGGTTTTCTCTTAATTACATGAAAAATTTAGCGCGGCTGATGTTCATGAGGCTGCAGGGGATTAAGGCGGAAGCCATGTGTTTATCTACAGGTCAATTATGGAAGCAAAAGCAGTAATGTGGTGGAGCTTTGTCTCTCCCATCCGCGGCCCCCAGCTTGAACCTATCTCATGATGTTGATTTTGGGCCATGGGTGTGATAAGGGATTAGCTGTGTTGGCTGGTGTGTGAGCAGAAGCAGAGACCCTGGGGAAGAGCTGCCTCGGTCCTTCTGGTGTGGTGTTTCAGAGCTCCAGGGCAGATCTGCTTCACCTCATTGTGTGGAGGAAACTACAACCAAAACCTTTCAGTGTGAAATGAGACACAGGCTGGTTGGGTCCTGCTGGACCAAGGCTTTCAGAGCCTCTCTGCAGAGCAGAGTGCTGCTCGTACACACCAAAACCATCATCTTCAGTTCCAGCCCTGGAGCTGTGTCCCCTCTATTCCTTCATTCCCTCAGTTTGGAGACATCTAATGCTGCTGGTGTGCTTTGCCTGGGTCACCCCATGTTGTTACCATAGTGCTGTAGCTGCTCCCATGTTCACATGCCAATGGTGTCCATGTCCTCTTAGGAAGAGCTGTGGCACCAGTTTAAATGCTCCTTGTCCCTTAGTGCTGCTGCCAGAACTGGGCTGGGGCTTTGTGCTCCAGGGCTGTGTTACTGCATGCTTGCAGCTTGGGTTGGAGCTTCAAGTACTGAATGCAGTTCCTGAGTACTGATTGCAGCATCATCCTGGTTGCTTTAGAGATAACAGGCAAAGCACCAAGCTCCTTCAGGTTCCTCTCCTTCCCCAGCTGAATGGGAACTTTGAATTTGGACGTTTGAGAACCTGAGAATTGATCCATCCATCACCTTCTTTCCTTTTCTTCCTCTCTTTAGGGCCTAGCAGGGTGTTTCATGCTGTCCCAGGCTTGTGATGTGTGCCTGGTGGCCGAACCAAATCTCCTGAGGTGGAGATGGATGTGTACATTGAGGTCAGCAGTGTTTCGTCAACATTACATGTGTTGTATATACAGATTATTCAGAGCCAGTTCTTCTGCTATCTGCTGATTAATTCTCCAGTGCAGGAAGGGGCATATGCTGAAGGCTTAGTGAGTTACAGTGGAGAGGTGGAAGAGATTTTGGGTTGTTTTTTTATCCTTGATCTGCTCTAGAATAGCATTTGGGAAAGAGCTCAAAGGCAAAAGTGGTCCTTGGTGTGTGCCAAGGAGCATGAGCCACCTCAAGCTTCTGTCTGCTGGTGACAGGGAGATCTGGGCGTGAATGAGCAGATAGGGAAGCATAAGGAGCAATTCAGCTCCCATGGATTTATACTTATCTGAATCCTCTCAGGAGGCTATAATGCTTCCATCACAGGGCCCTGTGTAAGCAAATGTCCTCGAGCCAGGTGCCAGAAGTTTGTTTTGTTTCTCGGTTCTGTGTCTTGCCTTCCCTGATGAAACCACGCTTGGTGCAGCTCCTGCATGCCCAGTGGTGGACAAAACCCCAGCACAGAGCAGGTATCCCTCGGGAGGGAGTGGGACAGCGATGAGCCAGGCTGCACTGGGAAGGGGAGAGGGCCAGGCTCTGTGAGTGAGGGCAGTGCCAGGTTGGCTGTGGCTCTGCCTGTCCTTAAGTGACCCCGCTTCCGAGGCTGTTGCTTTAGTGAAATTCAGCCTCTGTACAAGCAGCATGGTCAGGCACTGGCTGGTGAGAGGTTTTTGTCTCTTGTGCTCTGCCTCTTAACTAGAAAATACCCATTTCCTATCTGCACCTCTGCCTGCTGGGCATCCACTGCGGTTGTAACCCAGGGGGGTGCGATGTTCCCTAAAACCTGGGCCAGAGCAGCGGTAGAGGGAGAGCCTCATTTTCTGGGATTTAAGGGAAGCTCTGTGCTCTGTAATTTCCTCACATCCTCTGCCCGAGCAGGGTTAGATCTGATCAGTAACACATGACTGGTTCTGCATGCACAAGTGAAACCAAAAAATACCCACAGTCTCCTCGTTCATCTCATTGCTCCTGTCTGACCCAAAGCGTTGCAGAACTCCCAGGCAGGATTCTTCACAAGTTTGTCAAACCAAAAGATAACAAAATGTAGATTCTTGTATTTCCTTCTGGGTTTTAGCCTTTAGTGCCTCGCAGTTTGGCTTGTGTTGCAGCATTCCCGGGAGGCGCTGGGCAGGAAGTCGGAGTCATTTGAAACATATTGCTTACATGATGTTTTTGAAAGGGAAAGAGAAGAATATTTCCTGAGGAACATTCCGGTTCCCACCTGAGCAGCTGGAAGCCATGGCTTGGGAGAAATGGGCTTTTCATGTGACAGTTCTTGACAGTCGTTTAGGTTTTTCCTCCTTGGGGAGATTTGCGCCTCGCTGCTGCTCATTTAGAGGCAACTCAACATTAGACAATCTTGTCTAAGTGGCTTTTTATTCCATTTTACATGGCCACTCAAGGTCAACAAACCAAACTAAGCAAGACCAATCCTTTCAGCTGTGAAATGTACTGCTGTAGGAGGATGATCGGAGGGAGAAAGCTTGACACGGAGCTGTGGAGGATTATTCAGCTGGAAGGGCACAGGTGAGGTGTGGATGGATAATATGGATGCACAGCTATTTTGGGGACTTTGGTGAAGAGCTGCAAATGGGATGTGACAAGCAATTCTGAGCAGATACCCAGTAGCTCTATTGGCAGAAATAATACCAGCTCTGTGCTTCCTCTCGTGTTTTGTGTCAGTCATGGAAGACTTAGGCTTAACTCTGTCCAGTTTCTCGTCACTGTGGCTATTGCTCAGTCCCCAAACTCATGGAATCCCAGGATGTTTTAGGGAAAGAAGCCCCTCTGCCTGTTCCTGGAGCTCTTTGCTTGCCTGTACTTTCATTTACTTCACAGCTATAAGGGAAGGAGGTGCTTTAAAGCCGCACAAAGCAGGAGAAGCAGGGATAAGGAAAGAATGGCAGAGGCTGAAGGAGCACATTGCAGAAAGGTTAGTGTGCAGTGCCTTATAATGCAGCAACACCCATCTTGTTCCTTTCTCTGGGAGGCCGAGACTTGGTGTCTTTGATGATTTTCTTGCTCAGTGCCAAAATGTAAAGCCTGCAAGCAGCAGAGTGCTGCTGTCTTAATGATTCCCATTGCCCAGAGAGGTACTGAGCCATCCCTTTAAAAAATAATACAGGAATGTAGAGGGAGAAGGGTGCTTATTGCTGAACAAAAGGGATGGGAAGTCATTGCACACTGTGACACTTTATTAGGGGACAAATTAGAAGTGGATAGGTTTTGTACCATGCTGCAGGCATGCCCTGAGCTGTCCTCCTTCTGAGGAGTAAATCCACGGGACGCTCTGGAGTGTTTCCACCTTTAATGGGTTGTACTTTGATGCTGGTGGAAAGTGCAAGGCTGATAGCGCTGAACCCCCAGCAAGTCTCTTTGCAACACGTGCTCCAAGCAAAGAACACTGCTCCTTTGCAGGGTTCCCTGCCTGGCAGCCTGATCCCTGGAGCCCTCTGAGTTAATAGTCTCTACCCCCTGTCTCCTACACTGGCTTTCCTGATAGGAGTGATGGCAATACTCTGTGCACTTCATTCCATCATTTTATCTATCTCCCTGCTCTTCTTAAGTCTGGTCTGTGATATGCACGTGGTCAGGTTGCTTTGCAGCAATTCACTGGGGCATGCTTAGCCTTCCCATGGGCTCAGGGATGGGAACGAGCTTCCCTCCTGATGGGAATCCACCCTAGTGCTGGGACTCAAGGCAGAGGCAACGCTGCTGCTGTAAAGCATCATCCAAAGCAATCCGACCCAGCCAGCCTACCCAAATCTGATTCTAATGAATCCATCCCCGGAAGAATATTACTTAATTAATTAGCAGCTCATTTGCATGAGGTGTCACATTATTAAAGTGCTGCTGCTGCAAGTGGGGCTGTGACAAGGTGCGAGCTGACAGCTTTTCAAAGAAGAAGTCTTATAAACGAATGATCTCGCGAACTTGCAGCTTTGTTCTAAGTGAGCCTCTCATGCAGTAATAAATTAAAGACATGGGAGCTGCTGATTAGTCTCTGCATGGTGCCTCTGTACTATCCTCCCTGGTTTATCTTGGAGGATCAGCTCTCCAGAAGGGTGGAGGGAGCAGAAGGATGGAAAGAGGAAATAAATGCTTAGGAAGGAGAGAACAGGTTCAGTGGCAGTCCTCTCGTACAGGTTTGTACTGGTACCTGTTAGGATGTCTGAGCTGCAGCGATGGGCTGCTTTCACCTCCAGAAGCCAGCAGGAAGGCAGCAAGGGATTCTTCTCGCAGGCTTCTCTTTCCATCTGTGAATGAGAAGGACTGTGTTTGTGGAAGCTCTTCTCCCTGCAGCAGATCCAAGTGCTCCCCAGGATGTACCCCAAAGCAGCATCTTGAACACTGCTATCGCAGCTGGTTGCTGTTAGCCAGGGGACACGGGGGGTTGTTGGAAGAGCTCAGATCTTCTATAGAATCACAGAACAGTTTGGTTTGGAAGGGACCTTCAAGCTCATCTGGTTCCAAGTGTCCATAGGCAGGGACACTTTCTACTAGACCAGGTTGCTCCAACCCCCGTCCAGCCTGGCTTTGAGCACTGCCAGGGATGAGGCAATTGATGCAATAGCCTGTTGACTGTGACTTGAGCTTTTGCACAGAAGAAAGTGGTTAAGTGAAGTGAGAGTTAATTTGGGTTCATTTGTTTGCTGGATTGGCATTTTTGTGCTTAGCAGCATATGTGGGTGCCAGTGTTGCAGCCTACGACCCCCCTCTCAGCCTGAGACCCTGGGGAGCTTCTCTGTGCTTTTCCCCAGTTAGCCCAGTGCTTCCTTTGGGGAGATGCAGATTCCCAGGTGGTGACTTTGAACACTTAGATAACATTTCCCAAGCAGAAGAGATGGGAAACACATGTGGGTGTGAAAGGCACATACACAGAGACATTTTTGACATGAGTATTGAGTTCACAGAAGCCTCAGATCTATAAATAATTTGGGTCATGAAGCCTGATTGGAATAAACTCAGGCTTGAACCCACGTTACCTCCTGCTTCCCTCTCCTCTGTCCCCTTTTGAAGGTATAAATTCAGGCATGCAGCCACACAAGTAGGAGATGTTTGCACATCCTGGAGAAGAGGAATCATCCGTGTGCATGGTACCAGCAATTTAATATATTGGGAAAGGTGAGGTCCAAGTGAGATGGGACCAGAGATATGTCTCCTTGCACCTGGAGCTTTGCCTTGAGTTGAGGGAGGGGATGGAGGAGGAAAATGCCTCCAGATGATTAGGACTCAGAAAACATGAGCAGAGAAAGCAGTCTTGGCTCTGTATTGCCTTGATGCTCTGTCTGCATTGTGCTCAGCAGCAGGAGGGAGACTCTGGGATGCGGTTGGTTTGCTCCGATGGGGCTTTCATATCTCTTTGAAGTTCAAAAGGAAGAGTAAATGTGAACAGCAGGACTTTGCACAGCAGGGTTGTCTTGGTGGCCCTTGCTGGAGGGGAGGGGGGAGCTATGGGGATTATTCAGGTACTTGCAAGTGACTTATCTACTGCTCAATGTTACCTCTTTACTGGAGCCTTCAAGCAGCATCCAGTGGCAGCCTGAGATGAGATGCTGATGTGATGCCACCAGGCTGCTTGTCACTGGTCCGCCTGGTTTGTTCCCTTCCCATCGCTCTTATGGCAACTTGCCTGGCTCTAGACCCCTCTCTGGCACTTCATAGACAAAAGGTCTGTGCCTGTGGAAATTCATGGAATGATCGTGGCTCAAGCAGGCAGTGCGTAAGAAAAACCCTCTTGGTTGCAGCACAGCTCCAACGCCTGTGAGCTCACTGCGACCAGCCCTTCAAACTGAGTTTTCTTCCCCACTGACCTGAGTTTTGTAAGGGCAGCCCCAGATGTGATTAGTGAGTGTATTTAATGTTTAGTTAGACAGCATAATTCTGGAAAGGATGGATTTTCTCCTCCCTCAGAGACCAGATCATTTGGTCTTGAGGAGCTGTTTTGCTCCAAGACACTCAGCCTGATAGCATCATGACTTTGTGGAGTGAACCCATCTATTAAGGCTTCTTCCTGCTATCTTTGGGGTAAAAATCAAGGTGATGCCCTCCATGACAGACAGGTTTTCTCCTAATTTGGGAGAAAAATGCATAAAGAAAATGTGAAAGGAGAGAAGGAGACTGGAATATGAGGGAGCCTCCAGGTAATGAAGTTAATTGGATATGCTGATTTGAATTGAATGTGCATGTAAGGGTTGTCATTAGCTTCCTCACGGACATACCTATGATTTAAAGGAAACATACTTAATGGGATTACTATTTCACTTTAATTTCAAGGGGGTGACTTCCCATGCAGGGAGCAGTGAGCTGAATCCCATTCGTTGTCTTCCTGCCTGCGGAAGGTGTGTGCAGGGAAAGCCAGATCTTCAGCCTGGGTTTCTCTTCCTGCAGATGGACCCAGGGTGAGGAATCCTAGCCAGAGGTTCAAGCAAGTCCCGTGAGTCTGCATTAGCAGATTCAGATCCCAGGGACTGGGTGTTGATCCTCAGCAAACCACTTGGCTTCCTTGTGGTCTGTTTATGATCTGCAAATGGCTCTGCTACACCTCCCCAGCTGATGGTGAGGGAGTCCAATGGGTACTTTACTCCCAAAAGAATTCCATATGGGGTCTGAAGGGCTCTGGGAGATTTGTTATTTCTATTCCGGATTCTTCTAGAGATTGCTGTGCCTTTTCCTCCCTGGGTGTCAGAGGCAGAGAATGTAGAGCCATCAGCAGCATTGGTAACCCTGTAAAATGATACTGCCAGAAAGGATGTTTGAGAGGGTGACAGTGAAAATGGTACCCACCTCATCGTGTACATTTCACCCTTTTTAGCCTGGTGTGAATGTAGAGTAGCCTGGTTTTAGTTGAATCGGATTAGAAAAAGTAAATCCTTCTTGCAAACAGTATTTGGAGGAGGCACACACAGGAAATTTGGGCTCGTATGGATTTATGTTGTCATGTCTTTAGCACTGCTGAGTATCTTGCATGTGGAAACTTTCTCTATTACCAGGTGTTGGTAGGAAAGACCCCACAGAGCCGTGGACAGCAGGAGGTAGGGGAAGGCTATTTACACTAAACCATGCTCCAGCCTCATTCAGAAGCTTGCTGCCAGTAGCAGTTTTTCTACTGTATTTCCAGTGCTGAAGCAAGAAATCCATGCTGCAGCTTTATGGGAAATGCCCAAGAGCTGCAGGTGTCAATGGCGAAAATGTGGCAAATCTGCAGAGATGCACCTTGGCAGTGAAGGCTGCTCTGTGTTGTCTTTGATTTCTGTTTCAGGCAGTAGATGCAGTAATGCTCCAGTGCGCATTCCCAGAGCCGATAGAGTTCTGTTTTACACACATGCAATGTTATTTGATAGCATGCACCCTGAAGGGCTGGAAATCCTAACA
>JBCJKH010055663.1:0-36399 GCA_039877255.1 Loriculus beryllinus | reverse complement strand
AAACCACTCAACTGAGAGATGAAGCCAGCTTTGCCAGTGGCTGAGCAGCAGCCTGCAACAGCCAAAACACAGCAGTGCACCAGCTACAAAGGAGAAAAATAACTGTTACAGCTGAACCCAGGACACACTTATTGAAGTAAATGAAAAATGAAATTAAACCAAAGGTAGACCACGACGACCTAAGCTTGTATTTTTGATAACTGATCTTCCAAGTGATCTCAGTAGTTAGTCTAATTTACAGAAACTTCAGTGCAGCATTGACAGTAAGTCACTGATATAGTATCAAATGGGGAACTGGTAACTGGGATGGTAAAGCAGAGCAGTAGCATAAGAATTACAAAGCAATGATGAGAACAAGTCCAAAGTTTCAGGTGTTTAGTTCTGGATTTTCATGTTTTCCAAATCTTGATCAAAACCACAACTGCCCACCTTGGAGCAAACACTGATGAATAGTGTGGAGACATAAATCAAAAGACTGAAGAGGTGCTGCTAGTGGAAATACTCAAAGACTAGAGTTGAGAGGTATATTAATTCTGTTGATGACATCAAGCCATAGAAATGTTAAGCTAGATGGTGTGGGTAGTCAGAGATGGATCAAATACTATGTAGGAGGATCTGATTGTCCTCGGGTGTCGTAGTTGATGAACTTTTATAGTTAAAAGTATGCAATTAAAGATTAGTAACAGTAATTTTACTATTAGATCATTTACCGGTAATGACCGTGGGTAGAAAGACTTGATTATATTAGTTGGACACAGCCAGTACCTCAAGTATGATTCAGCCTACAAAAAGGCAAAGTCAACTTAAGATCAAGGCAAAGTTAACCTAAAGACTTGGGAGAATATTGATAGCTTTTTGCAAAGTGCTGAGAAGATGCTATCTTTGGTGCAGTTTTTTCAGTGTCCAAAAAAGATAATGAAAGAAAAGCAAAGATGCTTCAGTTCAGTCTCTCCCAAGTTCTTTAGACACTGAACTCCTAATGAGGAGCCTAATGCCCCCTGAAGTAATTGGTTTCAGTGGGAATTTGTGACCTAAATAGAAGGAGGCACACAGGTACCTTAGAGGACCCAATCCTAAAATTTGCACTTTACCAAGAGAGTAGCTGAGAATGGATACAACTGTTCTTTCTAAATCCTTCAGGGACATAAACACTTGTGAGGTAGAAGAAACACATACACAACAGGTAATATTTTACAAAAAGGAATAAGTACACAGAGATCATGAACAAATCTAGGCTAAAAGCAGGCTTCCAGCCACCAGAATAAAAAAATTTTGGGAGGTGAGGGTGGGGCAGAGATGACAACCTCCTGACCCAAATATTAAGGAGTAACATATTTTGGTACATTTATGAATATTATTAATATACTAGCTCATAATAATGGGACTTTGTTCTGAAAACATCTGGAGAGTGGTTGCAAATGCCACTAGTCCTAAATAAATCATGATATATGATATATATGTTAAACCTGATCCTTGTTTTTATTTGAAAGGTGGATGGAAAGAAATTTCATTACCTCTGGATAATATGTTATGTCTCCCTATCTGTATAAAAGTGGGTCAAACCTTAAATGAAAGCAGTAAACAGAGATCAGGGCTTCATTGTTACTTTTTGATATGAGAAACTACTCTTAACAATTACTGAAAATATAATCAAAAAAAAATTTGTCAGCAAATTAAAATACTTATGCATTGGGAAATGTTTCTGGATTAAGACTGCAGAATTTCTTCTGTATGTTTTGTTTGCATTTTCTGAATCAATTTGCTGCTGGATCTTCAGCAAAATGAAAATAATTATTCAACTATGACCTGTTAAAAAAAAAAAAAAAAATTGTTGAATTTAATGAAAAAATCCCTAAACACATCTATGTAACTTTGCTGCTGCTACAGGTGTCATTCTTGTCCCCTCCTACAGCTTCTGTAGGGGCTATAGAATTGCTAACATCTCACTCCTGGAATAGATCTTGCAAGAGATCTGAATATTTTGCCTTAGTGTGAAGCAGTAAAACACTTCCTTAATCCAGATCAATGGCAAAGATACTTCCGCCACTTTGAGTCAGGTAAGACAAGAGCCCATCTGTTTTACATCTTCCTTTTCTTTGCTCTATGAAGAAAGTGACTTAACAGTATCGCCTTTTGTCCTACCCTGACTTGGTCTGTGAAGCATGAGCCAGATAAAGGAATGTACAGCTCAGGATCTTTCTGAATCGCTTTCTTTCTGTGGAGAACCATGGTTGGCAGACTGATTATTAAAGGCAGAGGTGGGCAGGAGGGGGAACCAGGAGCACCTGGCCATGTTTCTATTGATATGTTTCTATCAAGATTATTTGGTTGACATCAGGGTCTTTTTTGCTTCAAGGGCAAGCTCATGCAAGCATGCTATTACAGTGTTCTTTCTTTGTGGTGAAGTATCACTGTGGCAATGATGTAAGGCTTGTGGATTCTTGGAAACAGCTTACTTTGAAAAAGTTTCACCTGTATAATTTTTCTTTTACAAAACCAGATCAAAATACAGTTTTTGATCAAGTGCACTGCTGTCTCCAATATAAAACACATATGCATTCTTTTTCTCTCAAGAGAAAAGGTAGTATGACCTTCTTAACTAATGTGATTACAACTGGTATTGCAGCTGTCTCTAACTCTTTTTCTCTTTTTTTTTTTTTTTGAAACTGATATATTTTGGAGGAGATATTTGAATAAGACAACATTATTTAAGGATACAGAAATGCACAATAGTCTTAAGACAGTATCTCTTTTCACTGCTGTCTTACAAAAAATACCACTTTCAACACTGTGCATTTAGTAGGTTTGACTTAGTGATTCATGAAACAAAAAATATAGTGTCAATTATACAAACTCCAAATTATTTTGGGCTTCTTATCATATTTCCCTTAGATGTGCCCTTCATTTTGGCCATTAACATTTGACATTGGAGCTGTAGTATTTTGATTGGTCTAACCGAAGCATTAGTTTTAAATTAACACGATGTCTAACTAAATGATAGGACCGGGATCATTTACAGAAGCATTGCCTTATAAGAAAAAAAAAAAAAGAATTTATCTTAGTTTCAGTATAAACTTCCAACAACATTGAACTGCTGTACTTAACGCATCAGTATTTACTCAGATAAATAAGCAACACTTCGTGCAAAGTAGAATTCTTTGAAGAATTTCCCCATGGACTGAATATAGCTCTGGAAAGCAAAACGTCATTGCTTCAAAATAAGCTTAGCTCCAGATACTGCCTCTGTATGCAATCGAAAAGCAGTTCAGCTGCCCTACAGTCAAACATGACCTTGAATTAGAGGAGTTTATGTTTCGATCTGAAAGTCAATTTGAAACATCTGTTCTCACTAAAAGCTGATGATTTTTCTAAGAAGCTGTTTTGTTTTAGCCACAATAATGTGCGGCCCTCCACATTACAAAAAGTATTGTAGTCTGCAAAACATGACCTTAAACCTGATAATGGACTTTTTTTATAAACTTTTTTTTTTTTTTTAAAGAAGAAGCGAAATAACAGCTAAATATAGATCCATGGATTTCAGAATGAATTTTTTGAGTATTTTGTGATCAAGACGCCTACTAATAATGAAAAGAAATAGATTACCGTGTCTGTATGACAATGGCATGTCCTTATACTTCTGCAGAGGGTTCTTGTTATCTTAAAGAACTTTCTGGAGAGGTAGTAGTGCTTCCCCATTTTAGAAGCAAGCAGTTGAAATGACAAGGAATGAGCATGTTGCTTACAGTACTATTTTATTTCCTAATAAATGCTTTTTAATAAAATGGGCATTTAGAAAGATTTCAACCCAAATTTCTGAGGCAGTCCCACAGAAGTAGCATCTGAGCCAGGAGCTGATGATTCCACAGAAAATGAAGACCTCTGGGAGACAGCACTTGAAATGTGCTCGAGAACTGACAAACATACCCTCAACACAGTGGTGTGTCTGAGTCTCTGCAGGAGTAAAATATCCTATTAAAGATAGGGTGTACTAGCACTTTGGTTTATCGTGAGAGGGCCTGTAATCAACATTATATGTAAGAGTGATATAGGTACTGTCTAACGTAGTCATATTGCACTCACCAGGCTGAAATATTGGGTGGGGCAGCCAGGGCCAATAGTTGTCATAAATCCTGCAGATCTTATTTCTGGAGGTGTAGCAGGGTCTCTGAACCACTTTGCAAGCACTTCTCAGAGAAAGTTGTTCCTGTAAAAGACTAATTCATCCACAAAAGTACAGCAGTTCATTTCCAATACAGCTTCCATTATGAAACCAGCTGAAGTCCCGACATAGAGCTAACCTATGTTTTTTTCTTCATACATTTCTAAGTGAAGCCAGATGTATTCTAAGCATGGGGAGGTGGGGTGTGGAGAGAGAAGGGGTATGGAACAACAGGATGGGACAAGGTATGTGTTGCAGCCTGCCCTGCTCACTGTTAAATTGACATAGCGTTAGGGGAGTATATCAAGTTTGCAGGGTATTGTATATAAAATACAGGGTGCTTCCTACAAGGAAAACATGGAACATGTGTATACTGGGACCTTAGTTGTGTTTTACAAACCATCTAAATGTGAAGCTGACCTATCTTCCTGAACCAGGTGTCATATCAAAACCCTACATGAAGACACATGCCTTAGCTGAAGAGGCTGTGAAGTGAGGGAGTATTTGATTAGTGGGAGATAAAAACCTGAACGTTCAAACCACCCAAAAGTCTCTGTGCCAGCTCACCTCTGTTATTGACTGTGTGTCACAAGCTCAGCAGGGAAATAACCCAAGGGACCTGCAAGCCAGCTACTTATGAGTTCCTTAAAAACTCCCCAGCTGATGGCTCCTGCTGTAAAGGATCTGACATCCATTGATCTACTGGAGAATGAGATGATTAAAAAAAAAAAAAAATTTTTTCAAAAACTCCCTAAAGGGTTGTTTGTATCTTGATGTCCTTAAATGCTCTTAAAAATCTGGTGCTTAGCTAGCTTTTATTTTGATGAGATTTTCAGTGAAAGAGCTTGTGACATATCTGCTATATTAATGAATTCAGAAGAAGGTGACGCCTCTAAGATTAGAACTTTTGGTGGGGGAAAAATGCATATTACTTATTAGTATCTAGCAGAAACTTCCCTTAAACTTTATTAGCAGTTGTTCTGTAGTGGTGGGTGAGTTGTTGAGCAAGAAGAAAGTGCTTGTTATACCCTTGGAGAGATCACTGTGCCAAGATTTAAAGATAATCCCAACTTTTGAAATAAAAGCAATGGAAAGACAATAGCCACAAAAATATGCTGCACAATTTTATGTGTGTGTGAATCTATGTGTATAAGTGCTGAATATTGTGTTCTAGAAAAGCAACTACATAGTTATTTTTCTAATATATTTGAGGTTTTTTTGGTTAGTAGTATGAATATTGTTTAATGGCATAAGCTTCTTAGCAGAAATTTATTGTAGCATCATCCTCCAACAGGACCTGCAGCAAGATGGGGGCCATCTCTAACAGTTATAATCTATGCTGCTATCACTCTGCTTCTTTAATACAAAGCATTAGTAAAACACTCTGAAGGTTGACAGGCACAGAATGGTAATCCAAGAAGCATCTCTGCTGCTGCTGCTGCTGCTGCTGCTGCTGCTGCTGTAGCATCTCCCTGTTTCTACAAATCCATTCTACACATCCTGTTCACTATAGCTTCCCTGAACCAACTTATATTTTCTCTCTTTGGGCTGCAAAGGACCATGGGAAGAAGGAAGGCTATGAAGACTTCTCTGCATGGCCTTCCCAATTACACCTCTTCCACCTGTTCTGGGGGTATGGAAAAATCCCTTAATCCTGCTAAGTCCCATTCATTCTTTTTTACATTCACTAGATCTTTTTCCTTGTTTTTGTAAAGAGTCTAACTATATCAAAGACAGTAATTTAAGAAAATTAAATGCTTTGACTGCAAGACTTTATCTTGTAACTTTTTTGAACATGATTTAAGAACATTTGAGGTTTTTCAGTGATTCATGAACCTAAGCCACTCATTAAATGGCTTCTGTCTAAAATATCCCTTAAAGTACACCTGTAGCTCAATAATAAAGACTTCAAACAGTGCAAAATCTACAACATACTTTGGTAAATTGTGCCAGTGATGCATAACTCTCTGAGTTAAATTATTACACTCATTACAATTGATTTTTTCTGTCATTATTTTGACTGTTGCAGGTTGGTATTAAGTGGATTGTGAGCCTTTATGCACATTATTTCTTGATCTTTTTTACTGTTCCTGGTTACTATTTCATTTTGCAAGGGCTCTGAAAGCCTCAGGTTAACACTTTTAGCTCTTTTATCTCTGAGAAAACCTGAAATGAAATAATTCAACTATGTCTTTACCTCTCTAAATGAGTCAGCTATTATAGAAAATGTATTTTTGATGGAGATCTGGAGGTGAAAATGTGGCAGACAAGAAGCATAAAACAAATGCAAAAATAATAAAGTATAAAATAAAGTATAACAAGAAATAAAACCGCCATATGTTTTTATGGGAACAGTGAATGGCTGGTTAAAGGAAGAATACAGGAGGCAAACAATGACCAAATAAGGTCTCAAATAAAAAAAAATGAGAAGCAGAAACAAAATGAGAAAAAAAATTTCATTAATGAAGGCCTAAATAAAGATGCTGCTGAAGCATTCATGCCTGGGTTTGTATTTGGTTTCATATACCTTTCTATTTACATTGTACAAGTTATAGGAAAAAGGGTTGGAGTTTTGGAAACTTCTTGCTTAGAAGATAATTATTACTGACATATAAGGGTCACATAAATTACTGTCAGTGACTTTTCGCTTTGTACTTTTAATATAGATTAGCTTAAACTTGCTATGCTTTCCTGTTATATCCAGTTCCTGATGCATTCTGCTCAAATAGTATACTGACAAAAATGCTCACAGATGTAGCATATTGGAAGAGGCTAAGTATATTCATGTGCAGAATGCAAGAACTCATTGGTGCAACTACTTATATAAACATTGTTAAAAGCATTTGCTCATTTACCAATACTGTTACTCCTATAATACAGAAGGAACAAAGGGACTAAAGCACAGAGAATAAAATTTCCCAAGGCTATCCAAGAACAGAATGAAGAGCTGGTTTCTCACTGCAGCAGGTTTTGTTTCATAGGGTCTTCATCAAGAATATTGATTAGGACATTGATTTGTACATCTTGAGAGCAAAGAGACATTTTTATATATACAGCCTTTTTTTTTTTTTTTTGACTTAATTATAGTTGCAAAGAAAAATTTCTGCTGTATCCATCTGATGTTTGTCTCTTGTTATTTGGAGTGATAAAGCAAGGTACTTAGCTACTCAGTTTGCACTGGTAAGACAAAGAAATTATTGCATTCTTCATTATATTAAAATGGAAGGAAGAAAATAGATTCCAATTAAGATACTAAATACTCTTATTTCTTGAAGAAAGGAACCAATTTTATAGAAGGATTTAATCATCTGACTATGTTTTGCTTTTAAATAAAATGTGCTTCTGATGCAGTTTCTTGTTGTCGTATATAACATAGATGTTGTAGGAAAGAAACATGAATCATTGCTTTCTATAAGGTAGGTATGAAAATGCCTGAGACCAAAGTTTTCAGAAAGCCTGCAGTCTTTTTTCTTTAGCTGGAGTAATTTAGTAGAAAAGTGAAGAGACTGATATTGTGCAGGTCTTTTATTTCTTCATAATTCACTGAGATGTAAGTGCAGACAGGTAACTGAAGCATGTTATACTGAGCCAGGCTGTTTCCTCTAATGTTTTCTATTTATTACCAGAGCACTCTCAGCACATTAAATGAGGTCTTTCCTCCAGAAGAAGCTTCCAGCTCCACCCAGGCCCTGTGTGCCAATATTATACTTAATTAATTCTAGTACTAAGATATGGTACTCAACTAGAAATGCACACAACTTTTTACAGGGTCTGAGGAAAACTGACGTAAGGCTTTGACATGGATTTGTTCCTTCATTTGGTTAGGCTGAGATGTGTGAACGGAAAACTATCTGCTCTAGCTTCTGGCAGTATTTGACGTTCACAGCAAGCATCTGAATGACATGAAATTAGCAGAACAGAAATGTTTTAAGCTCAAGAAGCTGAATGGAAGGTTTACAGCAAACTTGCCTGCCTTCTTTTTTTCTCCCCTTCCTAGTCCTGCAAATATTATTTCAATTGCCTGGTTGTGATCCAAACCAGGCAATCATAAATTTGTTAAATAATTGAGTTTTTTTGCCAGCAAAATGAAAATAAGAGCTACTTGGCTTTAGTGATGTTTCCTGGTTTTTGTTATGTTTTTCCATGGCAATATTTTTGCCATGGAAATCCTAGGACTCTGGGTCTATGTTCTGAGCTCCAAAACTGCATCTGCATCAACCAGAATAAGCATGTTGCAAAACAGTTCCTCTGCTTAGGAAGTTGTACTTAAGAGGATAATTCTGTTATTCTTGTAATCAAGGGCCAAATGACAGTTAACCCACAGAAATAATCTGAGATATTAAATAAGTCAAAAATTGTTTGTCCAATGATGTTGACAGGTTTAAATTGTCACATTTGTTTAGGATGCTTTTAGTTTACCGAAGAGCTGCTAGGCAGAAAGCAGGGAAGCCTTCCAAAGTTTTCCTTTCCAGTTTAAGCTCTGAGAACCTGAAAATGGGGTTGCTGTATTTCTTGGTAGTTCATGGGCAACAGAAATTAGTTTTGGAAAGGTTCAAATGAAGACAGTATCTGTGTTATATTTAAAAGTTGAATTCAGTTTTCCTGGGCTAATACTAAGCTTCAGTAAGCACAAAAGGGTCTTCAGGTGCTCTGAGTTCAGCAAACATTCATAACACAACCAAACAGGTAAGCAGGATCCTAGGCAGTCTCTACATGACTTCTGCAGAAGCCACACTCTTTCAGTTTCACTGCTCTCAACAGATGTGATAGCCAGATTAAAGCTAATTCAAGTATCCTGCACATGCTGTGATTGGTTTTCATAATTACAGCACACACAAAACAAAGTGATGATTTAGTTTCATCCTACCTACTTGGTTGTGGGAGCAGTTTGAGAGCAAGTGTTGATGGCTTCAGATAGTTGCACAACAGTGATTCAGAAAGTTAGATCATAATGGTGGAAAACTGTGGCAATTTGCTGATTTACTGGCTAACTCCAATGTAATCTCAATACTGGATAACCCATAGCAGAATGCTGATTCTAGCATATTGTGCTGTGGCTGTCTTACCATCCACGACTATTTGTTCTTTCTGTTTGGAGATAATAACTGCCCACTGCAGCTGCCATACGAGGCAAGTTCTCAATTTTCACTCCCGTTCTACAATGTGAATGAGCCAATCTAGGAACTCCTTGCACCAAAGGGAGCAGTCCTCATTTTCTCACTTACAGGCACAGTTTTCTTTCCTCCTTTGAGCCACCTACACTAGTAGGCATCCATTCGTGTTTTAATTTTGTTAACCTTCCATTAGCTAAGCAACTTGAACTGCCTTATTTTGAGGTCAGATGAGTGCCAGTCAGCAGCAGGGAGGAGGTGGGAGCAGGCATCTAGGATGAGAGAACATGGGAGAAAGCGACAGCCAGTTTTACTGGAAGTGAGCCATTACTTTGGTTAAGCTTTATCACAAACTCTCACCCTCAGAGATGCAAATGTAAAAGCTGAAAGTCTCTAGTTAGGCTGCCAGCAAAGGACATTGTGCTGAAGCAGCTGACAGGCGGGCCCACTTTATCTCTGCTGACTCTGCTGTTGACCTCTGTCAGAAGGGCAGAGTCGCCAGCTGGGGCCTGTCGCAAGATTTGTCATCACTTGCCAGTCAGTGTTCTTACTCTGTGTTCCATCCTGCTGAGCCGGGGACTAACTATGGTGCATGCGTTTGCCCTTACTGTTGCACTGAAGCAAAGGTATTTGGCAGAAACCTACAGGTTCTCAAGGTTCCTCCTGTATGAGGAAAAGTTGAACAGAATGGCTGTTGACATTATC
Source organism: Loriculus beryllinus (assembly GCA_039877255.1). NCBI lineage: Eukaryota > Metazoa > Chordata > Aves > Psittaciformes > Psittacidae > Loriculus > Loriculus beryllinus. Next base: position 26,424 of record JBCJKH010055663.1, on the reverse strand, counting down.
ACCTACTTCACTTTTTGGAAAGCAAGACCAAGGTATTATTTGTTTTATATTCCCAGGAAAAAAGAGTCACAGAGAAGGAGAGAAAATTATGATTCATTTTATTTTTATTCAACCTCTGTGTAAAACGGAACTAGAGATCTAGTTCTAGCTCACTGACCTGTAATTTTCCACCTATTTTTTTTTTTCTGCAATCTATACAACACTGGTGAGTTTCAAGGGCAAAATAGTATGATAGCGTATGAAACTTGAAGTCTTAATGATTCAAGCAAGGTTTCATCTCAGAGTAACTTGACAATATTAACTTCTGTTAATGGCTGCAGTGAAAGCTAACCTTCAGTCAGTTATAACCTGCTTTATTAAAATCAGATTGAAAACCCAGTCATGCAACATCCATTTTCTGGTTTTATATGCTCTGGTTTTCATAAACATATCTATGCATTTATATGGGTATATTTAAAAACATAGTTTCTCTCATTAAATAGCAATAGAAAAGTAAAACGGTCCATCCAAATTCTGACCAGTAAGTCTTTTGTAGCAATGATGAGAAATTATGACAAAAATACAGATCTGTGAACTGCAGAATCTCACTAGTATTGTAGATTACAAATACTGACATGCACTGCCCTTACCATAAAGAGAGAAAAGAGAGCATTATTTTCATTCTCCCTTCCACTATCTAGGACAGGAGATAAGTGGAGAATGAAAATCCATGAGGGTTTGGTTAGTATGGTGTGCTGCAGTCATTTTAGCTCATCATATAAAAGTAGCTTAGAGAGATGAAAGTGCCTAGAGATTTTTTGCAAAGAGATAATCTGGATCTCATGTAATTTTCTGTCCCAGAAGGACTCCACCTGCCAATGAGCTCAATAGTTCCACTGTGAGAAAAAAAAAATTATCAAGGCCAAGTAAGTTCATTAGATGAATTTATTTGAATAGTTGTCTATCCACAATTTACGGATTCTGTTTCATGAGTTATTACTAAATTCCTCTGCCTTTTTGTTTTTTTTTTTTGGTTTGGTTTGGTTTTGGTTTTATTACATTCTTACATATTAAAGTGCATGCAGTATTGCTGGTAAGGACTACACTGTGTCCCTCTAGACCAAAGACAGTTGTTAAACGCCAGTTGTGATGATGGGTTAGCAGAAGCCCAGGATAGCCAGTGTTCTCTTCCCTGTCTGTGGGGAAGAGTTTATTTTGAAACAATGGAAATTTACCCAAAGCAGAACAGGGAAGTCTGTGATCCACTCACTCGGTGTTTTATGCTAGTGGAAGCCTCATAAAAAAAAAAAATGCAGGTAGGGGGGAAAGGCAAATAAGAATCTTTAAGAGACAAACACTGTTTAGAACACAGGAAGCTTAAGGTCAGAAATAGCCTGACCTAACTAGACAGCCAAAGTCAGAAAACAATTAGACGTGATAGAAAGGTCCCACAAGGAAAGAAAACACAAATTTCAAAAGGCATTTTAACAACTTGAGATGGCTGCTTATGCAGGCTGGTGGCTGCTCAGAAGGGTAGGAAATTGAGACAGATGAATCATAGAATCATAGAATATTTAGGGTTGGAAAGGACCTTAAGATCATCTAGTTCCAACCCCCCAGCTCTGGGCACGGACACCTTACACTAAACCATGCCACCCAAGGCTTCCTCCAACCTGGCCTTGAACACTGCCAGGAATGGAGCACTCACAACTTTCCTGGACAACCCATTCCCGTGCCTCACCACCTTTACAGTAAAGAATTTCTTCCTTATATCCAATCTAAACCTCCCCTGTTTAAGTCTGAACCCGTTACGCCTTGTCCTGTCACTACAGTCCCTAATGAAGAGTCCCTCACCAGCATCCCTATAGACCTCCTTCAGATACTGGAAGACTTTTTATGTTGAGGACACCAGAACTGCACACAATGCTCCAGGTGAGGTCTCACGAGAGCAGAGTATGTTCCATTATAGTATTGAATTGAAATTGAAAGTTCAATTGAAATTAAAAGTAAATTGAAAGTTCAGATGAAGAAAGTATATGATTTTATAGAACATTTGCAAGTGGTCCAAGAATCCTAATATGAAGGGACGGAGCAGAGAAAGAAATGCAAATTTAGTTTTCTCAATTACATTTCTTCTGTGTCTGCTATGAAGAAGATGGACAGTGCTGATACACTATTTACAATGCTGTTGGGAATGCCTCAAAGCCAAAGGAAGATATTGTAGGCAAAGACTAATGCAAGAGAACTGCTACTGCAGAGCTTGTCTTTTGGAGACGCAGTGAGGAGCCAAGCAGGGGGATTAATCATGGCTTTCCGTGGTACCATAGCAAATGGAGGCTAAGGATGCAGATGAGGCTTTTGGGTGGTAACAGAGCTGTTCTTTTTGAAAGGAGCCCAACTCTTATGAAGCCAGGTATTCTTCAAAGGCACCAAGAAGCACCAAGGCTCAGCTTCCTCCATTACAATTCCAACTTTCCACACTTTGCTTTATTTCATGAGTGGGCCAACAGGACATTTGTTAATTATTATCCCCTTTCTCCTGCAAAAGGGTCTCCTCTCAGTTCCTGCTGTGACTAGCCTTTTCCCACCAGCTTTCTTCCAAAGCCACCCCCTTAGCATTCACTTCCTTGCACACTCCATGCACCAAGTGTCCCCTCTTTACTCAAATCCAGCATTACTCTCTCTTCCTCCAAATCCAACAGGACAAATACCTCACAGGAAAATGCTTTCTGATCATCCCCAAATAAAGCAAACAAGCTAATATGCCCACCAAGTAACTTTTCCTCAGAGTCTTCCAGTACATTAATATCCAGTTGCCTAGCAAGGATCATATTCTGCAACAGTATGTGCTGTTACTATGACTTCAAAAAGGACTGAAAGCATCAGTTGATCAGTCAAAGGCTGTACAGCTCATAGAGGTGGCACTGAGATTTTAAGCTCAAGAGAACAGAAAAAATCCACCTCCCTCTAGCACAATATCAAGAAATCTGCTGGCACTTGACATCAAATGCAGTAACAGCAGCAACAACTTCGTCCACAGAGACCTGTCTGAGCTTTTTGCTTCTCCCTCCCCTGTGCTGGAGAACCTGGCAGGAGGTGAGCCCTGAGGCAACTCCACAGCTGTGAGCAAAAGGCTGACAGTTCTAAGGATCAAGCAGAAGAAGGAGTTAACACTTTCTGCCTGTGTGAGTTCAGGCCTGGCAAGGCTCTGATTCTCAGCTGGGGCATCTAAGTGCTGCAGCAATTACAGACAGCACACTGAAGAACACTTCTTCATGTGCTCAAACGTTTTCAGCCTTGAGTTATTGAGAGAAGGACCCTCTCTGCTCCTGTGCTCACTACTTAACCATTACTTCTTTTTAGGTGTCTGGAGATACTGTGCCTTTGTAAATAGAACATTATAAAACATTTCAGTAAGACACTGCAAGGAATGAGCAACAGAACAGTTACTTCTCAACCATGGCCCCAATAGAAAAGCTATCACGGCACTGTAATTCACTGTAATTTCACTGTCACTGTCAAACTATTACTGAATATATATTGAAATACATGTTAACTATGGACAGCTACTATTAATGTTAGTAGCCAACCCAGGTATATTTACTACTTAATTATATGTGGTCTTTCCTGTGCAGGTCTGCAAGAAGCTGATGTGGAGCTGCAGTCTATTTTGGAACTGGAAATTTTATTATGCCTGTATATTTGGGATTTGAGGTTTTTAATTGGTATTTTGATATTAAGGAAATATTTGAACCAGATGTGGGGGTTTTTTCAATTTTTTTTTTTTAAAGACATGGTCTCTCTTTAGTAAGTGAACCAATGTGATCAAAAGGGCCAGGAGATGAGATGCAAAACCTCCTGCAGCATAACCTAGACCTCATTTTTACCATTAGTTAAAAAATAGATAGATAAATAGATAGATAGACAGATAGATAATTACCAAGAATCACCTCATTACAGGTATTCAAAACTCATTGAAAGTAGTCTGCAAAATATTCCAAAACTCTGGAAGGAAAGAGACTGTGAAAACATTGGCTGTATTTTACTACCGTATTACTGTGCATGTGAATGTTCTGAGAGACAGTGTTTTTCATGAAGCTTCTTTCCAAACCTGATTTCTCTTCTATGAGTGATGGAGTCCACCAACAGTGTCCCAGGGCCTGGATTAAGGGGCTGTGTCTTCTGGGGAGACACCTCACCCTCTCCATGATACCTTTTGTAGGTACCCTTCTGTTCACCACCTCACTTTGAATCACTGCTGGCTCTCTGAGGCCCTTGGTGACTGTGGCAGGAACCAGGAGCAGCAAAGTTTAATTCCATTTCACATGTGAAATGAGCACAAAAAGAGCCACACTCAGTACTTATCACAGCGCCAAAACTCAGTTACATGAGATCCACAAGCTGATCAAGGGGATCTGATTCATGTCAGGTTGCTATAAACAAGCAAGTGGGAAGGAAAAAGGATTATTAGGTGCACATACAAAAAAGATGCAGTCTGGTAGAAAGAATATGAAAATCATTTCTATATTGGCTACTGAAAAATAGATAAGAAAACCTGACACAATGGTATATATATAGACAGTGCAGAACAGAGGCAGTGAATTAACTTCGAGTGTATTGATCCGTTTGGTGAGTACAATGATTTTCAGTGACGATTCTGCCTAACAAAGAGGGGGAGAAAGGTATTTTGCTGTGCTCACCCCAGCATCATGCTGTTCTTGACAAGCCAGAGGGTAATGGACCAGGCAGAACTCAGATACTCAGCATCCCCTTCATGAGCCACACTCTCACTCCTCTGCCAAGCTGTAGAATATTTGTTGAAGTCTTGTTAAGGCTAATCTATACATGGAATGGGATGAGAGAGCTGTTAAACGCCTTCACAGATTTACATTTAAAAATAGAATGTGAAATAAATAGAAAACTGAAAAGGGCAAACAACAAGTTCCTATACATATTTCTGCTATCCCTTAAAGCAAAACTGATCCTATAAAATGGAAACTTGATTTTTCCAAAGCTCTTTCCAACTGGCCATTTTGAAATGCAGTAGAAGCATCAGCATCTGAAAGCTCTTCCATGCAGTATAACCCTCCCCAGTTCACATTTGGCAAACCTGGAGAGGGAGGCTACAGTCATGACTCCAATGTTCTCAAGTCAGTAAAGCACAAATGGAGATCTGCACAAACAGGAGCAGGGGTTTTGCAAGTAGGTTTCTCTACTTAAAAATAAACACACACAAAAAAAAAGCACATGGGAAGAGAAACACATTAGCTTCTAGCTCTAGTGCTGCTGGTTTAAAAGCATAAAAATCCCAGCCTTACTGACATCTTACTCCTCAGGATCACTCCAGGGGGTTCCTTTCAAGTAGCCTACATCAACCAAACTAGCACATAATGAAAACTCTGCTTCTTGGGAGCAAGTGCAGCTGCTGATCTGAAGGGTTCATGTCAAAGCTGAAAGCCTGCAGCTCCAGTGAAATGAATGTTGCAGTTTGCTCTTAGCAAGTAATGCTGGTGAAGTTTGCTAAAGCTATTTAAGTATTAGAGCATTTCTGCATGGTGATTAGCAGCCAAGAGCTATAAGCATGAAAATGCCATTTGAAATACTCATGGCATGATTTGCACATGCTTGTGTTAGAACCTAATTGGGTTTGCAGTGCTTGAGACAGTAAATTGGAGAGCTATAAACTTCTTGAGCAGTTAACATTCAGCATTTTGCAGGAGCTGAGCAAACCTCAGTTCTAAGGTAAGAATAGAGTCCAAGGCAGATTCTGACATCCACACAACTAACACAAGGTCATTTATATTCAGAAAAGAAGTATTGCACTCTGGGATTTATCTGATATGTGACATATGAAAATGCTGCCTAATGAGGCCTGGCCTAGTTTTCAGAATGGAGAGTGCACCCTCTGTTTTCTGCTTTGACTGCTCATCAGCAAGTCCTCTTGCCCTCCAACAGCCCCTGACCAGACCCAGCACAGCACACATCTTTCCTCTATTGCTGATAAAAGCTTCTTTTTCACTATCCCTTTAGTATTTCATTGGGTGACAGCAACTCTAAAATCCCCAGGAAGAAAACAACCAAATGAAAAACACCCTAAAACCAAACGAACACACCATGCTGGTACTGACTTAGCAGTCAGGCTGGGGGTAACCCAGCACTTCACAAGCTCAGACCCACAATCTCTACAAAGCACAGCTTATTGATAGTAACATCCTCAACTGCAGAGGCTAGTGGAGTGTTCAGAATTCCTGGCTGGGAACCTTGTGTGGAGATCAGTTACTTCAGCAATGTTAATGGACCAAAAGGAGGAGACAGCAGTGAAAAGCAAATGAAAGTATTTTTCTGACTGCACTGAAAATTCAGCTCCAATTAAAAATCATCGACACTGGGAAAAAAAAAGACCTGTTTGTCTTAAATGGCTCCTAAATTAGCAGGTCTCAGAGAGGCCCCTTACCCAGGCAGATTTAATGAAAGATTATTTTAGAAGCAGAGATCATGACTGCACAGCACAAGCACTTCATCAAAGGGAATATGACTGCTGGTACATCTGCATCCTAAAAAGGCAAGATATACTCAAGGTCAGAGGGGAGCTGAGAGCTGATGGAGTTGAGGCAGCACGCCCAAAATCAGGCTGCAGAACCAAGTCTACAAGAGGTGCCCTGACTCCCAGTCTCAGACTTAGTTCAAGCAGTCTAGGAAGGACATTACTCACTGCAGAATCCTCCTTCAGCTGGTCATGTATGGATTAAGCTAAACACATCACAAGCAATTTCTGAATAAATAGCCATTTGTCATATAACCAAACCACTTGTTTTAATCCCATGTGCAACTGCTCTATAAAATACGACTTTGGATACAAGGGTGAGCTCTCATGGAACAGGTTTTACAATAAATTATGTGAATTTAATGTTCTTAATCTACAGCCAGATGAAAATCCTCACCTTTTTTCTGTAGAAGGGAAAAACCATGTTTATTCTCAATTAAGAAACACAATGAAAGTCTATGTAAGAAACCTCTTCTTTTCCTCACATGACATGCAATTGGCAGTAGATTATGCTGCCACTCTTGATACGCTTTCTTTCTCCACTACTTGCTCCCCACAGGCACCAGCACAGAATCCCATTCCCAAACCACTGCTTTCTTCAGCCTTGCACTTCAAGGTATACCACACCCATTTCGACTTCCAGTCCTATTCCAGGCTAAATATTACAACCCATCCAGTGCTGATCTGTGTCCCATTCAGCTCTCTGGCACAAGCAGAAGCAGGGCAAAGGATGACAACTGTTTTATCTCTTGCAACTTCAGGCACTGCATGTCAGTCCTGAGAGTTCACTGACATGAAGCTGACTGTGACTTAGCTCTAAGAATTAACTGTGGCCAGTGTCATGTCACAGTGATAATTTAATCTTGCTTTCATTTAGGCTGACTTTAAAGCACGTCTTTCTCCAGTCAAGCAAGCTTAACAGCCTGCAGTGCTGCAGATGCAGGAGCAGTGCACAGTTCAGGTGAGGTCCCTGTGCATACACACTACTGAGGTTTCTGGCTCACTGTCATCCTCTACCCTCACTGCTAAAGGCATCATCCAAAAACCAGCCTGGGAAAATCACACCTATCCCACGTGGGTCAGAGGGCCTCTGGATAGGCAATGGCTGTGGATTGCACCAGGGCTGGGAGGCAAAATCAAGTCCCACTTAATAAGCTAAAGTATTCAAAGGTTAAAAAATAATAATAATAAAATAAATTTGGAAAACTAATCTCTATATAAGGAGCTGGCTGATACTTTCCTCTGAAGTGCTTTTAAGTGGGCTAACGAGAAAAGGAAGCAAACCAGCATTATGAAGCAAAGAATTAAGTCATTCTGCATTATTTCTGTGTATGATATTGACCATCCACAAATATAATCAGTAGCTAATGGTGAATTAGTGCTGCCAAGTCATCTCCTCCCTGTTTTCCTCAAGTCATTTTCTCTGGGAGTGTGCTGGACAGGATATTGAATAGGATATGGAAAACTATTAAATATCCATTCACTTTCAAACTAAGTAATTGAAAAGGACAAAGCAGAGACAGTGACTTAAAGAACTAACTTTCTATGTCAGGAAACTGATTTCTTCTCAGATCAAGTGAATAAGAACTTGATGATCTCAAGCAAACCTTTCCAGTTTTGCTCAAGCCACAGCCTCACTGCGTTTTCTGCCCCTGAGCTACTAGCACTGAAGGACGATGGCTCTGTATTGGGAGACTCTAGCATGGAGTCTCCAGAATTCCACACATGCCTATAAATATTAGCCATGTACTTTTCCAAACCCCAAATCCCAATATGGATGTGGAAGAGGACCAGGGTCAGCAGGTGAATTTATAAAATCCGCTGAGCCAGGTCTGGTTTTGAGACATTTCTAAAAATTCTAGAAGACTTTGGAAGTTTCTCAGGTAAAGCTCCACTTGTGATCCTACTGGTTACGTGTGCAAAAGAGCAAACCCCTGGTTAAAGAAATGCATAACTCCTTAAAAATACCTCTTACAACACGAAAAGAAACCCCAGAGCTATTGTATACAAACTTAAGCTTCAAAGAACTCACAGCCTGACACTGACTGATCTCATACAACCCTCAACCAGCCCTGCTCAGACAGCTTGGGCAGCCCTGCTGGGGGCACAGACCCCACAAAGGCAGCTGCCACCAGGGAGAACAGAGGAGTTTGTCACCAACAGGAGCTATTAAACATTCAGCAGACTTCATTCTTGCAAGGCTAAAGATTTGTATCAAACCAGCTCTGGAGTGTTTGGGGCAAATGTATGAGGTATTGAGTGAATTCTTCCATGTGAAAAATCCCCAGCTTATTGGATGGCTGCTCCCATGACAAATAGTTTGTGTATCACAAAACACCTACAGTTGTCTATAGCCTTTGAGGGGCACCTTTCCATTCAATTTTATTTCTTTTAAATCTCTTATTTTCTACTGTAAGATCCTCAAATTCACTTTAAAGAAATTAATTCTCCAAAGAGTTCACCTTTTTCATCCAGGTCGTATACTTACTGAAACCAATCTGAGCCAACAATCTGTAAGGAAATGGATATTATTCATGCTTTATTACTCTCTTATTTTATTGCATCTTTACAGAAAGGAGACTTCACTTTCTTTATGATTTAATCAAGCCTTTTCTCATCTTTCAAAGACATTCAGAATTAAAAACTCCTTTCAGATAGCAGGCTTGCTCTGTTAGGTCCATTTGTGGTTGCTCTCCCAGCACTTTGGTTTGGATCAATTTTGCCAGCACAATTATAAAGCAAGTATATTATCAACTATTACCAGTTCCCTACTTGCTGCCACAGTCAGACACAAGATTAAGATTACTTCCGCATATTGAGCTATATGGATGGAAAAAGCAGGACTACACTTTAATTTCTGCCCTTAAATATCTCAGATAAATGTGCTTTCGGTACTGCTCCCTAATCTCCAGAGGAAATATGCACTCTGCTCTAAATGCAAGAACAGCATTAACTAAGAAGAACAGAAATGGAGAGTCTAACGAGATTGTGCTGTCCCTGTGCACCCACGCGAAGTCTGATACTGGACACAGAATGTTGCCCTGCCCACGATTCAGAGGTGGAATCATGTGTTTAAAAATCCTGAATCCTGGACTTTAGCCTTGGTCATTTTATTTAGATATTTAAATCAAAAAGAATCATTAGCAAAGCCCAACCATCATTAGCAGCATGAAAACCTCCATTGGTATTCAAAACAGACACGCATTGGAGGTGTGTGTCTCAAAGCTAAATTGCCTTGCAGGCACACAATTAAGTGACTTGAAGAAGCTTGATTGGTTTGGTAAAGATACAAGGTTATTTCAGGTAATTAAATTGAAATGTGACTGCAAGGAGTCTCAGAAAGATCTCACAATGGGAATGAGCACTCAAATTCAATATTCTTAAAATACAGCAATGTGCACAAGGGTAAAGCAATGTTAAATATATATAATTATCAACAGATGACTTACTGCCCCTAAAGAAAGTAATATGGGAGTCATCATGTATGGGTCTAGGAAAGTGTTACTTTGATACTCTCAACCATGCCAGAGGCAGTTTAAAAAGGCAGATATGTTTGGAATCATCAAAAATGGAGTAAAAGAGAAGACATGGGTTTTTCTTGCAGAAATCTCTGATACACCTTTGTTCTAGGTATTACTCCTAAATTTCTTTAATTCTCCCCTAAGCATCTTATATATTACCAAACACCATCAGAGATGAGGTATTTGAATGTAAGGACCTTTGCTTGCTCTAGCACAACTGTTCTTACCTGTGTGCTAATTACTAGTCACCTTTTCCTGCTCACATTTTCGGGGCAGTTATGATTAGTGAAGACAATTTATTTCTTTTTAAATTCCTGCATAGGGCTGAGCTCTCAAAGCAGAAACTACTGAGCAGTACTCACCATTTCTCACAGTACGTGTTAGCCAGCACTGCACTTGACTGTCATGTGGGATCCATACCCAGCTCTGCCTCAATGCCCTGCAGTACTGCTGACCTCTCCCTACCTCCTGCATGTCTTGAGAGCACATTAAATGCTCTGTTGGCCAGATATGTCTGGAAGACAAAGATGTGCTGAAGTGGGACTAATGCTGGTTCATAAGAACACCTTCAAGACAGTCATAAAAGAAAGAGGTGTCAGAAGAATTCATAAATTGTGAAATCCAATTTTACTTTTCTGTATCTGCAACTCTGGCATTTAAAAAGTTGTCTGTAATCCCAAAGTTTAAGAAACTGATGATTCAAGGAAAAGAATCGACTATTGCATAAAAACAATGAATTCAATTCAGGATGAAGCAAATTAGCTCCCCTGCATGTGTACAGCAGCAGAGTAAGCAGGGTTTACTAAGCACTACCTCCCAGCCGCTGCACCCTCACAAGTATGTCTTACTAGTGAGGTAGTAAGATCTGTATTATACAGACAATCCTCTCCATTACTACAGTGCCTGCTACAAATCACTATAAGCAAAAAGTGTATGTCATCCATGAGAGGACTTTTTGTTAGCTGTTTCATATTGATGGTTATAAACAGTTTATCTACAGCATAGTGCACACACCACTGCAGGGACCTGACACATTCCATTTTTTGTAACACTTTCCACTATCTTAAATGAGAAAAGTTTCCCACTACTGCATTTCTAGAGTGAGTAAATTTCAATGTTTTCATTACTCTTTGATTTTTCATTCAATGTCCTCTAAGTCCAAAGCATCCTGAGAGCAAAAGTGACTTCTTAAATAATTTCATTATCAGAGCAGACCAGAAGCCAAAAAACGTGAAAATATACTTTCAAAATCCCTTTGCTTTGATTCTGCATTTGCTATACAAAAATAAGCTTCCCCTCCCAGTGGGGAGCTCTGGCAAACAGGTGGAAGTCTGAGAGATGCCGTTACCATTACCCAGTATCAATTACTTCTCTTGGTGTCAGTTCTTCCATGCCAGAATTCTTACAAAGACAGCATGACAGTTCTAATAGCAATACTGGGGTAGGAAAGAGTAAAAGAAATGAATTAAAAGAAAAATAAAAAAGAAACAAAGAAATAGACATCCACATCACACCTGCTGTGTCCATTTTCATAACAACCTCTGGGATAACATGGTCTATAATAGCATGCCTTTCAGGGAAAGTGGAACGGAAAAGGTATATATATTTAAATATTAATCATTTTTTACTGCTCCAAAGACTTACAAACAGCTCTGCTCACTACACACGAGAGAGCTGATCCAAAGGTACCAAAGGTACAACCCTCCATTATTTTCCTAATGTCAGCAACATATTGATTTTTGTTCTGTTTACTTGTGCATCAAGGCTCCAGGTCTGTGCATATGTGTGCATTTGAGCGTGTGGTGTAAAGATTAGCAATGGATGATGTCCTCTGGAGATTTTTGTCCATGTCTTTGGCCGGAACCGCTTTTCCCTTCTCTTTTATGTTTCTCTGCACCTTCACATAGGTGCTCTGGTTTCTACACTCACCCTGCTGCTGTGAAATGGAAGAGCCACAGTCTGTAAGTGCTGTGCTTCAGCTGAGAGCAAGCAGTGAAGTATGACACCGACTGGACCTTCCATCCTCCCTGAGGGCAAATATGTTGCTTTTACAATGCTTCCAGGCTTAGCTGAACTGAGGTTGAGAGGACAGTCTCATTCCCGATCCTGCAGCAGGATGATGTACAGTATATACATTAGACCTCAGCTGAAGTCTCTTAGCAAATATAACCATGCCAGAACTATTTATAAAGGCAGGAGAAATGGAGAGGAGACTTATATCCTAAGACAGCAAATTCACAAGCCTGTGTAATTTATTACTCACTAATAGCAATTATTTCTGTTACGTAGAAGAAAATAAGTGTAGCAATAGTTGTAGTTCTTCTGGTATTTCACAGATATGTCAAAAAGGTAACCAAAGGGACTTGGCCATGATAACCCTCCCTCCCTGTTAGAGTCAGACGCTACATTTTACAGTAAACCCCTTATAGCAAAGGTGGAACTGGGCTGGAATCCCAGAGCACACTTGGAGCTCTGATGTATCCTCACCTAATCTAGCAAAAGACAAGGACTTTTCCTAAGGGGAAAAGCAGAATCCCAGTTAAGTCAGTCTAGTAGGTATTTTGTCCATCAGCTTAGGCTTGTACAGCTGGAATTGCAAATCAGGCAAAGAATCATGGAAAACTGCAAGAAACAAGGAAACTGAAATTGTCTCAAGGCATTTCTACACAGGATCTTCTTGTTACAAAAAACCACAGGGAATGCACTCAGTAAATACTGTACTCACAAGGGTCAAATACTGTTTCCTCTAAATAGGTAGATCAGCCTCCACTCCAAACCTCTCCCTTTCTACGTCCTTATGGCCTTGTCCCTGCTCTGATGACAATACCCTCATCCCAGCATCACAGTGTATCTGCATCCTGGGGCCCACCTCTCAGCTTCACAGTCTCAGGTCACACACTACTGATCCTGTCTTCAATCCTCTTCTTTCCTCTCAGTATTATGACTCTTGGGGGTAAAATAAAGTCTATGTCTATGTACCCAGCTTCTAAGACATCGAATCATAGAATGGTTGGGGTTGCAAGGGACCTTAAATATCCTCTAATTCCCGTCAGTCTACCATGGGCAGGGACACCTTCCACATATGCGGGATAATCCCACTCTGCACAGTCACAACATGGCTTTCAGACATTTTATCCCCAGCCCCTAACTACCACATTTGCTTGTAGAATTCCTTCTTCCCCTGCCTTGAGCTCAGTCCCATCTTCCTCAACTCTCAGGCCCATCAGCTGTCTCACAGCTGCTTCCCTGGCTGGCTCCATCTTTCTCTTTCACAGCCTCCACAGTCTCTGATCCTGCACTCACAGTACCACCTTCCCACAGCCATTTCACAGCAGCACTTCTGTGCAGCCCTCCCAGGCAGGTTTCTAACTGCTCTGCCTCCAGCCCTGATTTTCACCTCCTCCAGCTTCACAGCTCTTCCGCTGTGCCTCCACTTGCCTGATCTCTTATCTAATTCAAGACTGTTCCATTTCCTACAAAAAGCCTCCAGAGGGACAGTACAAACACTCGAGCCACTCTGCTTTCAAAGACTTGGCGTACTTGAAGCAACAGGTCTGAAGGGAAGAGTGTCTTGAGTTTTCTGGGCCTCTCTCCCTCACTCCACACTTGACGCCAGAGACGGTATCATCTGTTGGATTTCCATGATGGTTCTCAGATTGATGTGAGATTCAAACACACAAAAGCCTGCATACAGCACAGAGAAATAAAACACTGTTTGGACCAGAGGAGGTATTTAGACCATCCCTATCATAAAGGAGTAAGGCCTAATGTTTCAGATGGCTGCTTTTAGGAATGTCTGGGTATTTGTGTGAAAGACACTGCGGCTATTACAGTACACGACATGTGGATGGGAGTGCCAGGGCTCATGTGGGGTCTATCTGCAGCCCCCAGCCTGCTGGGCTTCTCCTTCAGCTAAGACTTGGAACAGATAAGAGGAGATATAAATAGTCTGCAGCGTGCTGGCAAGCAGAGCTGTGACAGAGTGCTGTGCTGACTGCTGAGTGCCATCCTGAAGGAATCAGCACTTTTTTTGGATGCTACTTCAAATCTTCATAGTTGGAACAGATCATAAAGATCTAATGTGCCAAACATGCCGATTCCAGTTCAGAGCAAAGCTGTAAGCACACAAGAATCAGGGCATGGAAAGAAGATACCCTCTAGAAATAGTCTTTCTCTCACTTATCTAATCTGAAAGGATTTAGCCTAGTACTTAACGTATACACTGGTTAGAGAAAACAATCCATCCACCACTATGCACCTTCCAAGGCATCTGCTGCACAAATCCCACGCCCCAGAGTACTCCAGACTTAACCACGCTGTATTTCAGTGAGGTAATAGGCAAGGGCAAGGTGAAGAAATGAATACAGGCAGGCTGGGCAGAAAATGCCTTTCCAGGAATCCACATTCACCCTTTCATTGACCTCAGTGAGGTGGTATCAGGGATAATTCTACCCAAAGTATAGCATGGTGCTTAAAAGGCTTTGCCAGTTGGCAGGAGAAACAGAAAAGGGTCTAACAGGAGTGGTGCTTGGAGCATGTACAAGCCCAAAAAGGGTCCCCTAACTGTTGGAACATGGGAAGCATAGAAATTAATCTTAGGGAAGGGATGGCTTGGTTTTATTTTTAGCTATAACTCATGTTTACTTAGTGCTTGCCAAAAACTGCCTAAGTACAACTAAAATGACTTCCCCAGCCACCTCACCCTCCCATGTACACAACAGCATCATACACTTCTCTATGATTTACCAAGAATTACCTCACTGGCTATTAAACATACCAAAATGTTTCTCATCTTATACACTTCTATCAGACTCCAAAATAAAGACAGGATGTGATGACAATCACATCATTTATATTGATCTAGAGAACTGAAATGACAGGCTTGCCCAGATTTTTTATACAGGTCTAGCTCCAAAAGAGACAGCCTGGGACTTCACACACTAAATGCTGCTGCTATAGACTTTGAAGGAGGAACACAGCCCCTCTGTATCCAGCCACACAAGCCTTTCAAGCACAGAAGGAAGAAGCAGAGTCTAAACTTCCTCCTTTCCTAGGTCTGAAATCCACAAACATCTGCTAAAACGTTTACATGTAGGTATAATTCAGAGGTCACAATGTGCAATGTGAGTTCTACTGCTGCTCTCGAAGTCACAAGAAGTAATCATCCTCTCCTGCAACATTATGATCAGAGCTGACAGAAGATGTTTCCCCCTCAGTTTCTATTGGTTTGGGTTTTTTCTTCTGTGGAACAGCAGGAGGCTCTAAAGGGACACCAACAGTGCAGTGCAACATCTCTTTCCCAGTCACAGCAGGACAAATCCAACCATACACAAAACAGAGACCTTGCTTGTATGCTCCCTTTGGGAGGTGAGAAGGACAAGCAAGATGACAAGGTTTTACCTGGGCACACTCCTAGCTCAATCACTGACTTGCTGCACAAGTCACTTCACTTCTGTGTGCCTAAGAAAGCAGTCAATATTGCAATCCTCACAAGCCCTTTATCAGGCAACGCTGGTAATAAACTGATCAATGTCTGATGGAGAGAAGAAATGAACCTCCCTTTGAATTTTTCTAGAGGCCAGTTGGTTATTATGGCCCAAATAGAGTAAGGAGCTAACTAACCTCCAGAGGCTGACTCAGGAGCTTCTATCCTTAGATGCACTGTGCCTGCACTACATGCTTTAACTCACTGGGTATTTTCACCTTACTAGAACTCATTCTCCCCTTTTCTGTCAGTTTGACTCAGTCGCATAGAGCAAAATACTTGACCTTTACCAGAGCAGACACCCAAAAATGCCATCACTGAAAGGTTACACTGTCCAGCAGTCACCTCTTTTATTCTATTCTTCTGCCTGCATTTGTGCATTTTCTATTAAGAAGTCAGGAAACAACCACGCTCTGACAGAATAGATTCCAAAAGGATGGCAAAACCTTCTGTCCCACTTCCAATAAATACAGTGGGTTTGAGAGTTGGAATTTCTATTCTCTTCAAATACAAAATATCTTAGTCCTTACCTCACTGGTCTGATATTCTAGCTGCAGTAAATAGTGCCTTTGGAGCTAAAGAAAGAGTCCTTTGCATAAACCCAGCCTGAAGCAAATACCACTAAAGCAGTTTTCAGATGCATTTGTGAAGCAACTGAACATCACTGGTAAGTGAAGCTCAGACTGGCACATGAATCAAATTGGATAGGTATAATTCACATCAATTTGTCATGAAAAAGGGGCACCATGTACTTGAAATGGAATCCATAATAAAATGCAATCTCTTAGTTGTCATGGGCATACCTTGCTCATGAATTATTTGGCAACTCTAGCAGATTTATATTCTTATTTTCTAAATGTTTTCCTTTTTCCATATGTCATACAAGACATTGACAAAGAACAAACAATAGCAATAGAATTTTGCAATAGAATACAGCAATGCCCTTGCTGTCTTATTTATGGGCTGTTCCCATCTTTCTGTTATTTAGATGACTTAGTAACTAAATTACCAGAAACAAAAGCCAGACAGATAATCCTCTTTTATAATGGTAAATTAATGTGATTTTTAATTGCTGCAAAACAAAAACTAAAACTTAAAATCTCCAAATGAAAGTGTAGAATCATGAGCCAAACAGGAGCAGCACATGACAAGACTCCCCCAGAAGCACACAACACAAGGAGTCAGCTGCAATGCAGGCACCAGAAACCAGTCCCACTCTGTCCCCTGTGAGCCATGAACAACAGTCTTCCTAGCAGAATCCACAGCTGGCTCTGAAGCCAAATCTCAGGAGCTGAGCCGTTTGACTTTTGCCTTACAAAAGTAATCAACTAAATGCTATGCTGCATTCATCAGAAAATTTCCCTGCTGCAACCTGATGATGAACCCAAATTGTTCTCTGAACGGTGACAGAAGTAAAAACAAAGCACATGAGGGTTGTTTTTTTTATTTAAACCAATAATGCTTGCAATATATAAAGAGCCAGTAGCCAGAAATTCTAATGTCTAAACTGCCAGACTTACAGCACATGTTTCTCACCTCACCTGAATAAGATGACCCTGACATTAGAAGATTGTTGTGCACAGGCTAGGATTCAAGTCTGCACAATCAGCATAATTGATCTTAGATGGGGAGGAAGTCATTGATGATGAAGTAACAGTGAAATCCATCCTTCCTCATTGACAGCTACCAGCTTCTGCACCCACTACTTTATGAACACAGCCTCCTTCCTTAGAGCATTTGCAAATTCCCAGGTAAGTAGTACAAGTGAAGAACTGCCACAGAACACCTCCCTTGAGTTCTGTGCTGAGATGGTACCTGCTGAGTGCTATTCAAGATGGCTTGAACTACTTCTGATCAGACTCATTGGCTTCCTCTCTCAATTATCTTGTGTTACAGGTTATCAACTCCTGCAAGCTGAAACTCTGTTCTGCCTCTGTGCAACAGACATATACAATGCCAAAGGTTACAACCCTGTGGACTTCTGTCATATACCATAATAAGGAACATGCAGGCAGTGAGTTCTCCACGTGCCATATGCCAAACCTACAGTCTACAGTTCCTTAGTGTGTGGGTTCACACGTTCTCTTCCAGTCAGCTCCTAAATTCATGCTGCTCTAAGTAAGCAGAAACAGAACAGCTCAGACGCAGGAAAGGGTGGGTGTTTTGGATGTAATAGTAATATGGAGTTCAATGAAAGTGGCTTACCAGCATTTCCTTCTCCAGCTTGCTACTGGCAAACTTAGCAAGAGCTGTCAGTGAAGTGGTTTCAAGCATTGCTAGCCTGCTGGTCCCCAAGCAGTGTGATAAAACTGGAATCAGAAAGAGCTGAAGTGTTAAGCAAAAGAGGAGGAGGTGAATAAAGGCAAAAGAGGAGTAAGAAGTTGCAAAGAGTAAAGATAAGAGATGGTGAGAGAGGGAAAGCATGTGTCTGTAAATTAAACAGTGAAATTCACAGACATTGGGATTAGCCAATGCTGAGAGATGTAAAGCAGAGCAGGAAGGGTTGGGAAAATAAGATTCAATATAAGTTCCATTCTAATGTTAATAAAACCTACCTTATGAGTAAAAAGCAAATAAATCACAGCAATAAAGAGAAGCCCAACTCATTAATTCCAGTAGGTACTGAGTTTATGCTTTATATTCCTAGCCTTGTTCCATGAGAAAACAAGACGAGAAATCCAGGTTCATTTGCAACACAGATATTTGTGTCCTTTTAATCCACAAAATTCTGCTCTCCTCTGCCAGTCACTCACTTTCTGCAGCCTCCCTGATTCCACTGTTAGTAGCCCAGAGCCAGAAAGAACCCAGTCTCAGGCAAACACAAACTAGTTTGATTATAAATGGATTATAAATTTTGCATGTCAACAAAGAGCTTTTTCTTGCAAGATTTAAGCAAAACCCAAGGGATTAATCTGAAGAAGAGGTTTTTGAATCTTAGAGGGATAGACTTTATCAAGGCTAGCTTCCCTTGATGTTGCTAGAGGCATTATAAAAGGCCTTTAGCCTCTTTATTTGCTATTTATTTGCTATATAATAGCTTTATTAGCTATTATTTGCTATTTATTTGCTATTTGGCCTATTTATTTGCTATTCACATCTTAAATTGAAAGGTAATGATGAATCTTTAAAAAATACCACACTTATGCTTCCTCTCTCCAAACACAAATTATTCAGGTAAAGTAAGAAAAACAAGCGCAAAACATCCAAACCAGTTTTAGATACCCAGAATGAAAGTCCTATGCCACCTTGCTCATGGACTCTTTGTAATAGTCATTTCACTTGTACTCTGCTCTTTAGTCTTACAGTCTACAGAAGAATTGAATTTCATCCAGAAAGTAATACACTTAAATACTTTAAAGAATTAAATATAAATAGGAAGTCTTCCTCTATTTTAAAACCCCAGGTAATTTTTTTCCTTCACATATTTCACCTACCTTCACACAAAGCAAAAGGAAACCCACCTCACGATGTGGTTAGGATAGGCATATTTCAAAATGACTGACCACTAGGCACTGTTCATGCACAGAAAAGTTAGTTATACTGAATAAGAAACCACATCCACTTTTCTGATGTTGCTCTTCAGCAAAGTGAGAAGTTTCACAAAAGATACCCAATTCGGTTAAAAACATATTTGCTTTTTAACTGAAGAAAAAGAGAACAACTCTTCATGAGAGCCTTGCACTTCTGGAATGGGATCTACCACAGTGGGATGCAGCTGTGCAGATGAACCTCTCTCCCTTTTCTCCCATGTAAATGGGACCTGCAGAAACCACAGCTTCCACATCACAGCCATCAGTCAATGTGCTGAAACTCACTGCACCTGATCACTAAAAACGGAAGACTTGGTTTCTCCTCTCTGTAATACCATAACAAGGAGAAGAAAATAGCTAGTGTTAAATCAACAGTACATCTCTATCATTTTCTATGGTATGTCTTTACTGACATTAAAGTATTCTTTAGGGTATCCTTAAAATTCCTGTATGTAAAATGACTGAGAAAATTCAGAGTAATATGTCTTTTGCCCCATCTTCTTTTAAGCACACTTATGTTGAAGCCATTTTAAATTCTTTGCCCTGACACATCCAGCCTTTATAAGGAAACCAAGCATTATGAGGTCTCTGGGAAGTTTCTCCCACTTTCTCAGCCAATGTAATTGGTCCCTGGAGAAACTATTTTCCAGCATCTTGATTTCCAACCCCTTTCATCTCATGTTCTAAGACTGCTTTAGCTCTATGTTTCAATGACAGCAGCCCAAGCACATCATCCTTTAAAAAGCACAAGGACTACAGTAACTCAGATCACCAGGAGAGCTGGGAGGGTGCATGTGGTCCTTTGGACAAACCTCACCATTCTAATGACAAAGAATTCACCTTTTCCTCAGATGCTCACATTCAGCAGCTGTCTTGAGGTGAAAAATAACCTCTCACTGACAGTTATTACAAAACTCAATTGCACTTAGAAGTAAACGAAACCTCAACAAATTGGTATTTCAGCAGAAAAAGCAGTCATGGAAATCACAAGAAGTCAGGGCACACCTGTAAGACGCAAGGTAGGGGCAGGCAGAAATACCCAACCTCACTCCAAAGTGCAGATGTCTGCACATGCTTCAAACCAGGCAGGTCTCCTGCTCCCAGTATCAGAAAGTGGCCATTTAGAGTAGAGGAATGAGAAACAGCGGAATATGAATATTTTAAAAGCTCTGGGAAAGCAAAATGCTGCCAATGAGAGACTGGAAGCATTCCACCCTCAGAGTATCTCCAGTTCAGTGACTGCAGTGTTTACAACTTACAGAAAATCAAAGCATTTTGCTTGGAATGACAAAATAAAGTACTTTTTGTTCAAATCTGCATTAAAAAAAAAAAAAAATCCTCTAGAAATTAGTTCAGTATTGATGTGGCCTGACCTGCCCGGTTTTGTGCCAATCCCACTAATTTGATTACTCCTACTGCCTCAAATGAGATTGTACCAAGAAAGTCACAGACAGGGTTCTAGCCTAGTCAAAATGGGATTGCTTTTGTTCTCTTTCACACTGGCATGCTTCAGACTGCCACAGATAAGGAGCACAAACTGTCACAAATAAGGAAGTGTAGATTGCACTGGGTAGACGTCAAAATAGATTTTTGGCTGTCCAAGACACAGTAGTCTCTAGAGACTCCCAATTACATGTAAGAAATCACAAGATTCCAGTTGAATTCTATAAATACACCACCTTTACTGACAAGCAAATGTATTGTATGTTTATACTTAGCTCGTGTTCACATTCAGAGGGACTGCTGCTATATTTTATGTGACAACAGGGAAACTATTGTTTTTGGCCACACATGGGGACATGTCACAAAGTCAATTGGACAGAGATTTTATGGATAGCTAGAAATGAACAGCATGCACATGCGCAAGTTATTCAGGATTAATACTTGTACTAAGTCAGATCCTTTGTTAACTACCTTATATGTACTACTTACCAAACAAATAAATGACCTAGTGAGTCAGTTCTGTTACTTGCCAAATCAAATGTATTATCTACTGAATCAGATATATCATCTCTTCAAACAGAAACACACAGAAGCAGTATACTGCCTTATATGTCATATAACATGATGAGCTGTACTAGACCTATGCTAGCTGAAGACAACATCCCAGGACACAAAGGCTGCACTGACTGTAACTGAAAGAACAAAGGTAATGTTTTAATAAATAAGCAAAGAGCAAATACAATTCAGAAGGAAGCAGTCCACTGAACCAGTGGGACCACCACCTAACGCTGTGGACCTAAGAGCTGTGAGCACCTTGACAAATTACACAAAGAGCTTCAAGAATGATTTATGGGCTGGAAAAAGAACTTGCTTTATTAATGAGACACCAAGAAATCTGATCTATTTTGCTTATCCAAAAGAAAGCTAAGAGTCCAAAACTTATCTGATAGGGGAGATTTCAGAGTGCAAATGATCTTTGACAAGGACATAAAGATACGCAGTGGCTGAAGCTTAGAAATAAGGTACAAACTTTTAACAATTCAGTTAACTATCAGAAACCTGCTACTTGAGGACATGGTTCTTCTTCATCATCTCAAGTCTTAAGTCATAAACTGTAGAAGTTTAAAAAGCATGCTCTAGATTAACCTTAAGTTATGTGTGAAAAGTAAGAATCCTGTGGTCTGTAGTAGGGAGGACACCAGATGATATGTTTTGCTATTAGAGTCTACATATCTACAGATGTCACACAAGTAGGTAATTGTTAAATTCTTAAGAAGTGAATCCTCCTGTACCTACATTAATATATACAGGAACCAAGAACATAGATCATTCAGTCTGCTGTATGTCAACATATAGAACTTTAGAGCAAACAGCATGGCGTAGGCACTAAACCTGTCATCTATTTATTGGAAGACTATTCTGAAACTAGACACAGCCCTCTGCTAGGACAGAGGAACAAGTCAAGCACCTGATCTCTAAAATTCCAGGAAGGTTTGGATTTGACATATATCCTTCCCACTCTCTAAGGGAGCAGCACAGATGTGACTGATTTTTTGAGAACTGAGAACTATATTCTAATCCTCATCACTGATTTCCTAGACAACTGGCCTATATTTCATTTTTGCACTTTGTCTCCTGATCCATAACACAGGACTAGTGACACTTCAAGTGTCTCATGAAGAAGGTTGGTATCTGTGACCCAAATGTGCTGTGTTGGTATTAAACAGGCAGCCATCACCTCCCGTAGACAGAAAACCCTCAGAGTGAAAGCTGCTGAGCAGACTAACAAGCCAAGGCCAGTGGGTACCATTAGCTATAAACCGGATGCTGAAAGGTGGAGGCAGGAGTCTTGCAACAAGACCACTGAAGCAGCCATCCTGGACTTAAACCAGTTCTGCTCCTCAGGACTAAAAAAGCCTAATCAAAGCATGTTGTTACTCAGCCTGCACAAGGCACTGGCAGCAGGGAAGAGGTGTCTTGTAATCCAGGTGAATCATAACATCCATCATTCTATAGCAGTTTTAAAAGCTAGGGGTGCAGTTATTGTATATAGCACAGCAAAGCCAGTAACCAGACATGCATGGAAAGTGTACTAAACACAAGAAACAGAGGCATTTCGTACCCCAAATCCCAATCTACAACCTGAAAAATTTCCTAAAGTAGAGGAAGACTGCACAAGTAGTGGAGAGCTGCCTATCTGCTACTCCTTTAGCAGTGAGTAACAAAGGAGGAGAGCACAATTGTAGGACAGAACACTCAGCAGCACACCAAGCAGACAGCGTCCTATGCTTTTGGTCTGGAGTTTCACAACTATTGAGGTGAACTTGGCGTATTTTCTCAGGGTTGCATTAAGCTAGGTCACACTGAAACCCAGGTCTAGCCTCCTTCCTCTGGATACACAGAGCTGTGCAGCAGCACAGGACCATGCTAACTATGCACTGGGGGAAAAAGCAGGTAGAATATGGAAGGTAGAGATAAGGTCACAGGCACTTCTAGATAGAGCCCCTCAGTGAGCTCTGCGTGCAGCTCAGGGACACTACAAGAGCCTGCAAATGGGCAGGTTAAGGAACTATAAATAATCATCACAAGTCCATTGGATCAATGCGGGCTGCCACAGTGGCTTGCTGCTGGAGGAGAGGACCTTGCCTGTTGCTCAGCATTGACACCTCACCACAACCAATTCTTCCCCCCCAAAATGTTGTGTGGGTTTTCTTGCTTGGAAAAACAAACAACTCCTGAGGTCTCATAAGTACAACTGCCACAAAGGATAATGAACCCCAGAAGTGGTTACAAAGCTGATGCCCTCATAACAATTTCTTTTCAGTCATAACAGATTATATCCACACAACAGAATCCCAAGACATCACTAATGATAGCAGGCTCTGTCAGTATGTGAGATGCTACAAGACTTGATGAATTAAACCCCATTATTGTCCTAAATTATAGATAAATTCTCCCTTTCCTTGGTGATATGCAACATATTTTTTCTTCAGGGCAGTTAGATGATGTCAGCACAAATTACTGCTTTCCACACAGTGCAGATGACAGAACTGGAGGCATTTAAGAAGCTTACAAAACACAAATCTGAAGAGACAGAAGGAACTGCTTCCTTTGACTTGGAAATAACAAATTCTGCTGTGGCATACTGGGTAAGGCGAGACAAAACCCCTTTAATTTGGGAGACTGCTGGAGCTTTAGAGGTTTCACATACTTAAAAATCAAATTTCAAGTTTAAATTCTTGCTCTAAATTACAAAAAACACCTCCAACAAAACAAATATAGATGCTCTTATCCCTCCATTAAATATGCACTGAGGTGTAACACTGAGGTACAGGTTATTGTCTAGCTGTTATTGTATGTAACACAGCAAAGCACATGAGGAAGATCTTGTATATAGGTACTGCATATAGTACACAGCCAACTATGGAGTTCTATTTTCAGCCTTGAAAAAAATGAATATACAATATCATTTAAAGTGTTTTTCTAAATGGTTTCCTATTCTTTCAGTGTTTCCTGGGAGATCAAAGTTGAAGGAAGGGCAGAGGAATTCCTAGTGGTTACTTGTGTGAGAAAGACTCAAGATCTACACCAGGCAAGGTTTGCAGGAGGTGCTGGTATCTTTTACTAGAACAAGTGATAAAATTGGAAAAAGAATTGTTGTGAGGCATATGGCTCTGTAAAATTTTTTGTTACTTGATATACAAATACTTCATTTGCAAATCCAAGAACTAGGAATTCATTGCCCTGCATAGTTTTCCTTTATTATCATTGTGGTATTGCAGTGCACGCCGGCAGTCAAGCTCTTGGTTGCCATCTGCTGTTCTTCTTTTCCATTTCACCAATTTTATTAGGAAGACCCGGTCATGAAAAGGAGTCTTAAAGTAAGAACAGACAGACAAACCCAAAATCGATCCAATTTTGCTTGTTAAAGAACAAGAAAAAGCCTCTTTGTAGTAGTATAAGTGGGAAACCCACAGAAATACAGGGTTTCCTTGTGTTTCCATGATTTCTTTCATTGCCTGCCATCCCAGTCCTTTACAAACACTAGGTAATCCTTCCCAAATCCTTACCTTTGCTTTACACCTGGGGAAACTGGAGCACTGAACAGAGATGACGCTTAACTAAATACACGCTGGACACTTATGATAGAGCTGAGAACAAAGCCCACATCTTTGTCTCTCAGTCTTGTATCCTAAACCCCTCTTCTTTTTGCACTTTTCAAATTCGCTCATTTTGAAATGCAGCAGTTCCAAATAAAAAGGTTAATCTCAAACAATACAATTGTCATTCCCTCTTTTCCTACTCCTCCATTTGAGGTGATTTGCAGATACAGACATTCTGATATCCTCCATCATGGGTGCAAGAGAGAAACCTTTGGACTCTGTCACAAACAGTTGTGGTTTTGTTTTTTTCTGGCACACAAATGATATCAAGAACAGAAAAATAACCCACACATGCCAATGGCCCATCCTAAAACCCCAGTGCAGAGAACAGCCATTACTAGAATGGCATGGGCCCAACATAGTGAAAACAAGGAAAGAGGTAGCAGTGTGCAGGTCTGCCTCAGTGAAGAGGAGCGATACAAATCAAGCAAAACCCATTATAATTTTACAGTGACGTGTGCTCTGCATCACAGCAGTTCTGGGTTTTTCCACATGACCATATATGCACCAGGAACTTCCTTATTGCTATTAGCACTCTGCAGTATATTGAAGCATCTTGTGAAGAAAAATCATTTTACTGCCAAAAATACAGTGATCCCTCTAACACAACTCTGTCCGGTGCCAAATTTGCTTATCACAGATAAGCCTCATATCACACTACAATCTGAGTAAGACCTGCACATCTGGCCCTGCAGCATTAAATTCCACACACAGTTTGAAAATACCATATTTGATTTAACCATAGCATCTACTTTTAGTAGACAGTACAGCTTTTCTTAGCAGCTTACAGATTATTGCAGAAAACACAGTGGTAGTAAACGGTATGAAAACTTTGAGTGCCTGTTTGTCTTAGCACAGGCTGCTTCCTTTTTACTGTCTTTACTCTGGGGATAGTCATGTTTTATTTCACTGGAATGGTTAGTGCTTTACAATTTTTGGCACATGTAGTGCACAGTTGCTGGCTGGAGGATTTCACTATCTGACATTCCAAATGTTTCAGTGAAAAGATATAAATAGTGAAAAAGTTGGCAATAAATCCTCACTAACTTTAGGTGCAGTTTGATAAAGCAGAATAAAGTGATTAAGATAAAAAGGGGAAATTCTACTGAATCTATAAAACATACTGTAAGTACTAAAAATTTATCACCGGGCCTTTATCAAGGGATGTAACACACTCTGCCATTGCACCACTACTGGGCAACAACTGCAGTGATTTGGCAGGCAAGGAAGCACAGTTTAGGTAATGAAAGAAATAGAGCTTCCCACTCCTGGAATTTACATTTAGATTTTTCACTTCAAAAAGTAAGAGCACACAAAAATGCTTACACTACATATAGAAACAAACTGATACTGGTGAAGATGTGTTCTTAAATGTGCATATACTTAGCCCCTTTTTATAAATTTCATACAAAATGCAACATTGCAAGAATGGCTATGGCTTCATTGGCAATGTTTTCAAAGAATAGATGACTGATTGCCAGTCATGTATTGGGCAATGAACAGGTTGTCCTGCAACAAATCTCAAAGTATACAAGAAGAAATGAAAAAGATTAAAAATAAAGATAAAAATAAGATAAAAATAAAAGGATCAGTTCCAAAATAGCAAACGCCCACCAGGTGCTGCTTCTGCATCTCCTAGACTCATTACACTTGTGCACTTCAGTGGATAAAGACGTTGGTGGTAATCAGCGAGTGTTAGGGGCTTTAATGTTGTTGCCTCTCTAGACATAACACACCTGCTAGCTCACAAAGCATATGG
>JBCJKH010055662.1:1715-12035 GCA_039877255.1 Loriculus beryllinus | reverse complement strand
CTGCAGCTTAAATCTAACCCATCAAAACAAGTATTTGTCGACCAGTGCTACCAGCTTTTAAGAATTGCAACCAATGTCAGAGTAATTTTCCCTTTCATGAAAGTCATTAAGGATGAAGTAAGTTTTGGTTCTTTGTTCTTACCCTATCCCCCATGCTTCTTGTAACTCAAGAGGAGTGATGTTTATGTTGTATAATGGCCACTTTTTGTGCAAAGGTAAGAGGGGGTAGGGAAGAGCACACTAGTCTCTTAAAAACCCATCCAGTTCCAGAATGTACATCAATGTTATGATTGCCCTTGATCTGTTCTGTGTCTTTAAGATTGTTTTTTTTTACTGAATTCTAAGTTTTTTTCTTACTGCTGTAGTAAATTTGAGGAATATCATCCCCTATAAATAAATGGGGAAATTAATAATAAACACATGGAGCAAACTTGAAAAATTCACTGTTTTGTTTTGTGGATTTTTAGCCTGGCTTCTTAAGGAAATAGAACTTGCATGATGCCATTTTATCTGCCTTTCACCCTCATTAAGTTTTGCATCCTTCCACCAGTTCTAACCAAATCTGAAGAAAAGCTTAATGTAACAAAGGAAAAACTAAGCTAAAACAGGAGAAGACATAATTTTGCTTCAGAAAAGTGCAGTGTGTTTCATGCTTCAGGTGTTAGGCTTACACTGTCCCATACCAACACGTGCAAAAAATGTAACATGCAACGCTTTGCACACAGGCAAAGCCTGCAAAATGCTTCCAAATGTGTTTTTTATCATTACCCTGACTGCACAGAGCTCCTTAATATCCTTTGCCCTGAGTGAATTATCATGTATTTGGTCACGGGTGCTGCTGTATGGTTCTAAATAGAATGATTTGTTACTGGTCAAGATTTTGATCTCAGTATGTATTCTAAAACATTTGTGGTGAAATGAATAACTTTTATTTGTATTTTCATCTGAGTGAATATGTATTTTTAATAATCTACTACATATGGAGCATTGTGGGTATTTGTTAATGCACATTTAAATAGAGGTGGGTATTAATTTTTGAACATCCTGAAATTCTTTTTACATTAATTTGCTGCCTGTTGGGCAGTATGTTTCTGATCATCCATCTGTATGGGAGAGCCTGCAGCCTTCACTGTGGAATAGGGAATTCTGCTCAGTGAAAGAATAGTCAGTCACTCTGAAGACTCAAGCCTTTTGGAATGCTTGGCCATGGGTTGTTAAGGTTTCTGTGGTGGTTATTGTTCAAAATTGAAGGCAGTATTATATAGCTTCTATTTTTATGCAGTGCAAGTTAAATGAGAACAGGGACAAAATACAGAGTAACTGTCCAGTTATAGTGTGGGACAGCATAGGCAATGAAGATGTAGATAGGATACTCCTAGAACAGTATTGTGTGATTTGCTGCAGTCTTGTTTTGTATCCCTAAATAATTGTCTTTTAATTACAGTACTGCATGTGGCAAAAGCATCTGAAGGTTGCTCTGATAGTAACTACATAGCTTTCAGTGCAAACCAGATGTTATTCTGGGACATTGTTGTACCTGTATTTTACAGTCTTGTTTGAGCGTTATTCTAAAATGTACATGCTTTTAGGTGAAATGTGCTAGCAGGATGCTTTCTAAACTGTTATTTTGAGCGTAGATTAATACAAATACATGGGGATGTTGATATTTGGGCATTGTTTATACTAGCTCTCTTTTTCCCCCTGTGAGTCCTATTATTTTGTTTTACTTTTAAGCTGTAGAGTTCTGTAAGCCCATAAGGAAAACACCATTATGCATACTCTATAATTATGTATCCTGTGATTTCCTTTCCGCAGGTTGGTGATGATGGTCTTCAGATATGTGTTGAGATATGTGGTTGTGCCCTACAGTTGGACCTCCGTGAAGATCCCACCATGAAAAGTCTTATTTATAAAGCAATTGCTCATTTTCTGCCAAATGACTTAGAGATCCTCAGAATTTGTGCTCTTTCAGTCTTTTTTCTTGAGCGCACCTTGGAATCTTACTACACTGTTGAACATTTATATAAATGTGCAGATGAAGAATACAACGAGTGCACTAGTTCTGTTCAAAACCGTGTACGTTTTGAACTGCTTCCGATTTTGAAAAAAGGTTTGTTTTTTGATCCCGAGTTTTGGAATTTCTTGATGATCAAGCAGAATTGTTTAGCATTGTTGGGGGATAAGGCCTTCGTTAACTTAAGTGAAAATACACTGGAAAACTCTACTGCAAATACGGAGAAGATAACAGAGTATAGGGCTCTGGGTGACGAGCGTGCCTGTTTAACAGATGTCAGCAATGGTGAGCTTGACCCGGAAGACCTCTCTGAAGCCCAGTCCAAAGGTAATGCCAAAAAGAACGATGAAGCTCTTGAGGCATCTGAAACATTAGATCAAACGGTACCAAGGCACCGCTGTGTGATATGCAACAAGGAGTTTCTTGGTGGTCACATTGTAAAACATGCACAAGCTCACCAAAAAAAGGGCAGTTTTTCCTGTGTACTTTGCACCAGAAAGTTCAGGCAAAAGGGACTCATGCTGAAACACTTAAAGAATCATGTCAGAAAGATAGAAAGGCAACATCTTGCTGCAGTTATTGAGGCTGGTCGGCAGGCTTCAAATGAGGTAGAATGTTCTGATGTCACTCCTTCTCTTGAAAATGGGAATTTGGATGGTTCCAAAGATGATGAACCAGAGACTGCAAGAGCACCAAGTGCTGACCAAATGGTCCAAGTGGAGGAGCAGAACACAGAACAGGTATTTGCGGTGGGAAACCATCTAAGTGATCAGGATGATGCTACTGAAAATAGTAGTGACAGCTGTTTCAATAATGTTCCTGATGCTTTAAGTACAGAAAGTTTGCCTGAAGATGATGACAGCTCCAGTAAAGAGTCACCTATTCTGCATAAAGTGAATGGAGCTTTTTGTTCTCCAAAAGATGTTGATGCTCTGGATGAGGAAGGAAGCTTTAAGTGCCCTGCTAATGGTTGTGCTAGAGTGTTTAAAAAGATAAGATTTCTGAATAAACACGCGAGAAAAAGTCATCCAACTGATTTGAAGGTGCAGCAGCATATAATGAAGTGGAATAAAGGAAAATGCCGTTTCTGTCAGAGAAAATTTGCTGATTCCCAACATTTTATAGACCACCTGAAGAGACATGTGTATCCAAATGTTTACTTTTGTTTACACTTTAATTGTAATCAGAGATTTAAGCTGTCAACTGAGCTTGCAGAGCATACAAAAAGTCATAGTGTTTTTAAAGCGCAGTGCAATTTTGCAGAGTGCTGCGAGCTGTTTGAGGAGCTCCCTTTGCTGTATGAACATGAGGCTCAGCATTATTTAAATAAAACATCAGAATGTTCTGAAGATGCAAGTGAAAAAGAGTCTTCAGATGATCCTTCAGAACTTTGTAGTTTCCAAGATGATGATGAATCCATTACTGAAAAAGACAGTGTCGATTTACCAATTCCAACTTGGAAGTCAAGGAAGGATTCTACAGAACCAAAGACGTACATTCAAAGTGTTGAGAAGAAGGCAAATAATGCAATTCATAATGGAAATGAAAGTTCGTCTGAGGGTGGCACTGCAGTTTTAAGTTTGACAGACCAAAAGCCATCTGTGTTACAGCCAAATTCTGAGAACTCTAATGCTGTTAGTGACCAACTCGTCAATGGGCACAGTGACGTTAATCAGACATCATCAAAGTCATCAGAAATAACTCTGGACAGAGTGGCAGATGAAACAAGGACAGAAAATGGGTCAGTGTTACCAGTGTTACAGAATTGTACTGATACACCACAAAATAATACTGCTGCCTCGCAATTACCTTCTAAACCAAATCCAACAACAGAGAATACTTCATATGGTGTCATCTTAACAAAGCCGTATGTTAGACCATTGCCTCCAAGTTACCTTGATGAACGCTACATTAGCATGCCAAAACGCAGAAAAATTTTGGCTGATGAAGTAGATGCTTATTCTGAACAAGATAAAATTTGTAGCAAATCAACAGAAAGATTTAGATGTGGCAACTGCTTGACCATCTACTGTAATTCAGAAGCACTTGAGGCTCACCTTGCACAAAAGAAGTGTCAGACGCTCTTTGGATTCGATTCAGATGACGAAAGTAAGTCTTCCATTCCTTCTGGGTTGGTTGGTTGGTTTGGAGGCAAATACCAGCCAGAAAATGGGCTTTGAAAATAGGCAAATTGATGGAATAGGCAAGACAAACATAACTTCCAAGCAATTGTAGTATGCCAGAACTTAGACAATTATATAGGAACATTGTGCTAAATTGGAAGTTCAAGTTGAACGTGCTGTTTAGAATAAGAAAGGGGCAGTGGGAATTGTTTGGCAACGCTAATGGAAAAGGCTTCTTGTAAAACAGAATGGGCTAAATTCAGTCTGTCTTTCCTTGCAAGTTTGAAGCTAAACATGTTGAAGAACATAAGCAATGTTCTAGATTAAGGAATGATTTACATGGGTTTGTCTTCATTTTGATCCCAGTGCACTGTTTTTTTTTTACAGGTGCCTGATTCAATGTGTTGGAAAATGCATCAAACAAGGAGTGGTGTAAGAAAACACTACATGAAGAAGCATCAGTTCGTTTCCCAGTTGGCCTTAATCATAAAGCAGTCTCAAATTACTGAAGAAAAATATGACCTTGATAAAGACAAAGCACATTTTCTAAACAAAACTCACAGAGGAATAATAGGAGCTCTGCAGGTCTTTAGTCCCGAAAGGTTGCTACAAAATCCCCAAAGTACCAGTTATCCGAAAAGCCACATTCATTCCAAATGTGTGATTGAGACTTAGTGGCACAGTCTTTCTAGCATGAAGGTTTAAGGAAAGTAAGGCATACGGTTCAGCAGGCAAAGAAAGCAGAGGTGTTAATTGCCTTATGGAAATAAAACCAACCGATTCCGGAAGCTGTTTTAGTTGGAAAATGTGTGGTTCAAGGGTATCCATCCACAGAACTGGGAAGGAATCATTCAAGAAAGTGTTACATTCGTGTACTATGGATAAGAAATCTGTAGAAGAACCATGCATTCTCTTATCAAAGTTTGACTGTGTGATTCCATTATCTGCTCAAAAGTAGGGAGCTTACTTAATAAGCTTATATTCAGAATCCAAAAAGAGGAATGTAGAAAGAAATCTAAGATGGATGAAATGCTCAAATAGCCAAAATCTTGAAGTACAGAGTGTGCAAGGAAAAGTCAATTAATGTGATACTAAATCTGCAAGAGAAGCCCTTTGCAAGGCTGTGATAAAGGTGTGTTAAGAGTGTCCCGTAAAACATCTGTTCTAGGTGCAAGAAGTCTTAATATAAGCAGTGCATGCACAGATTGTGTGCATGTCAACTGAAGATTGAAACAAATACAGAATGTGAAGGGTGTTAAGCTTGCATTACAGAGCAGAGTTAAACTAACTTCATGCAGGTATGGAGGTTCTTCAGCTGTTTGTATGACTGAGAAGAGATGGCTTCCTGTTTTAAAAAGGGCGCTGGCGAAAGGGCAGACAAAAGCAGAGCACGTGTCCAGTTGGAAAAGATCAGGAAGAGCCTGTTTCATATGTGATATTGCTTAATGGTGGTAGATTGCAACTCAGTACTGTAACTAATTATTTACTGTCTAGAGGAAGGGAGAAAATACATGCTGACTCAACCTTAAGGCATTTTATGACCCTGTCTAATAGCATCTCTTGAAAAGATAGCCTTTCCCAGAAGAAAGTGAAGGAGTTAGGCTTAACTGTTAAGCACTTTATCCCAGATTCACTGTTCATAGAAACAATCAGAATGTGAAGACAGGAAATTTGCCTCATTCAGCTCTATATGTAACATTGAAATACAGGAGATTTGGAAACCAAAAAGGTGCTCTTGTAGCTGTTGGTCTTTCCACCCCAAACAGAGGTGTGTCAGACATGCACGTTGTCTAATTACTGTGTTGATTTTATTTATCTTACACTGTCTTGCCACCTGAAAAGGTTTTATTTGGGATCCTGTTCTGTGCTGGTAGCTGCAAAAATAAATGTGACTATAGGCATGGAAGGTGTAATGATAAAACCTGATGTGTACTGGCGGAGTCATCATAGCAATGTAGGACAGCCAAAACCAACTATTCCTGCTCAGCTAGTTTGCTTACCAAACAGTTCATCACCACGCTTGTATGGCATAGTAAGATGATCAACTTGCTTAAATCAACAGATATGTAAAATCTAATGACCAAAAAATCAAGAGGTACATAAAAGATCTGTTCATTGTAGCAATGGCTCACTTGTGAACCGAAGAGTTTCATTGTAAAATAGGCTGTTAAGTAGTTCTGGAACTTAATAGTTCAATAATGCCTCTGCTAATAATCCTCTGTGAAATTAAACAGATACTTGCATTAATTCTGCTTCCTTTTCTCCTCCTGGGAAGTAGAAAGAATGCAAATTCAAAATACTCTTCTGAATTGTAGAACATTCTTGCCTTAACTTTTGAGTTGGATTAACATACAAGGTTATAAAATTATGATCACAGGTATGTGTGCATTACATTAATACTGAGGACTGGCCCACTTTGAGATCTGTGTGACTTTTGAGGCACCAAAGAATTATTTTTGCAGTTGCAAAAAAACCTGATTTAAATGCATCATTCATTATATATACGTATATACACACACTATATATATTTACATGTATAAATACATTAAAAGTTTTTAAAACTTAAAATTAATGGGGACCTCATTCAGTCAAATGCACTTTCATTTTTTTTTTTGCTTCCAATTAATTTTTAAGGACCCAGTTATATTGAATGTTCCCGGGCTCCCCTTTCTTTGCTTAACATTGCTAATTTAGTTAAATTTGCTTAAATATATTTGAAATAATTAAAAAAAAAAGGTTAATCTTCAAGTATTACAGTTTGAAGAATCTGAAAACGCAGAGAACAGATATTACAAACATGTTTGTGTAAAGTCTTTTCAATGTACCTTTAATCTTTGGTGCTTTTTTGCCTTCTCCTGGAGCTCCGTGTATTTGAAGATGCTTTAAAAACATGATTTGAGACTTGTATTTTCTTTAAGTGTGTAGATATATGCATCTATGTACATGCATAAACTGTGACCATAATTTTTTGTACCTGCATTAAACTAATTTTTGTTCAAAGATGCTTTTCTTGGACACCACCATTTGTTTATGCTATGTGTTCAGTATGTACGCTTTGGAGAACTGGAAAACTGAACTACTCTGTAGGTGGGCATCAGCATCACCTAACACCTATCAGAAATACACTGAATTGACTTCAAGTAGCAAGTGGGCGGTAACGTTTTTGTTTTAAGTAGTGATCTTTACTTCAAAAGACATTGCATTTCATACTAACTACTCTCTGATACCTGTTGGTATTCTCAGATAGTTGCAGTATTAAACAGCTTTAATTATGAGCAAAGAGATACTTGTAACGTGTGGGTGATAACTCTACATGCTTTTTAACAGTTCTTCAGTATGTTGAGTATTACCCTACATTAAGCCTGAAACTTCTAGAGCTGAAAAAGGTTCCAAATCTAAAATAGAAAGGGTTTGTTTTACGCAGGCATTAAGCATTGGAACTACTTCTTCAAGATGTCACTTTGATTCAATAAATACAGAAGTACATGTGTAATGCAAGCATGCAGATCTCTTGAAGCTGCCTCAAGTTACACATGAGCTTAGGAGCTTTGTTGGATCAAAGTCTGTGCACTTCATTGCTGATAACTGTGTTCTAATAACATTCCTCCAGGTGGCTGTAACTTGGATTTAGGCTTTCCTTTTAAGACTGTCTACTCTAAGTCGATCACAGTTCAATGTAAAGGTCATGTAAGTTCTGATTTTCAAAGAGCTGCCGCTTGTTGAGGCACCTTTCACAACAAAACAGAAGTCCTGAAAATAGCTTGAAAGTGGTCATATCTGTGGGGAAAGGTCACTGGTACTTTGGTTATTTAGCCATATTCGTTAAAACTCTATAAATTGTATAGTTTGGATAATTTATAACATTAAACTTTGTGATTTTAATATCACATTTAAGGTTCAGCTGTACTCATTTCTTTTACTGTTTTAACACCAGTGCTATGGACAAAAGACTGAAAGGGGGTGGTAGTGTTACTATTTTCTTAATTTATTTGGTACTGTATAACACCTTTCTGATTAAATGCAATGTATGCATTTTTGGGACTCTTAATTTGTAAACGCTGTTACAGGTTCAGCAAGAAAGGAAATTTGTGCTTCCTTGTTGAATGTTAAATTATTTTACTTTGCATTTTATATAAGAGTACAAATTAAAACTGAGCCATCAAACTGCAATAAATCAACAGGAGTGTTTCATTTGAGAGACTTTTTTGTACTGTACATAGATTTGTTCAATAAAACATTGTCTTTGTTGTTGATAGAAATGGATTTTGTCTTTTGGGGACTCACTCTGGAAATACTGCTGCAGTGTTTACAGCTACTGTGTTATGCTTGGGATATGATGGCTGTGCAGCATGTGTGAGGCTGCCACATCTTGATGTTCCAGGTGGCCAGGTGTGGGTATTTGGATTTGAATAGACTAACTCTAGTGCAGTGAATCCAGGAGTACCCAGGATTGCCGAGGAAATTGAACCAGAACTCTTTGAATTCCTGTCTCGCTCTTCCTGCCTTGCCTCCCCTTTTGTTTCCTCTAGCTAATTAACTACTTGCTCTCATAAATTTGGGACCTCTTAGTTTGAGAAGTCCTCAAAAAGGCATAGTACTATTACAGATAAGTGCTGAAGAGAGAAGCTTGCCTGTGCATGAGGGAGAGGAGTAGCTCTTCGGATCTTCAGTCTGAGACGCATGAAGAACACACCTGCGGATAAAAGCTTCCATCGGATCTAAACCTTATACACCATGCAGTCCAGCCCTCAAGTTTGCCTCGGAGCATCTTCAAAACACTGGCAATTTAGGATGAATTAAGTAGTCACATGCACTTGTACAGACTTTGTCATTAGTGCATTTACCTCTGGTTTACATGCATAGGATTATCATTTGGATGATGCGCTCCCCTGATAAAGGGAATCAGCCGGAACACAGTGGGAAATGGAAATCTGCTCACCTGGGATGTCTAGGCAGGACAGGCCTGCGAAGATTGACCTGGTGAGAAAGTGGGCATCCAGTGTTTTGTAACATGTATATGGAGAGGAACATAAGGCTGGCAGGGCAGAGGTGGAGGTAGTAGGGGTTGAGAGGAATAAAGCTTGCAAGGAAATCTGTATGTGCTATTTAAAGAAATCAGCAGAGCCATGTCCCTTTTAATGACTTGCATGGTGTTTACCCCTGGGAGGAATGGCTTCAGAATGAGGGGATGTTACCCACTCCTAAACTGTTGTGTGAAGGGCCCAAAAGCCCAGTTTAAGGCTATAGATGAGTATGGATGCAGCACTTTTAAGGTACCACTGTTTCTGGTTTGTCTTCTTCCTCCATCATAAATGAGTTGAAGTTCCTCAGTGGGTCTGCATTGCAACTACCAAATACTGGCCTGAATCTCTCAGGAGGATATGCTGGCAGTAGTAACATAATGCTGAGTTTCAGTTTTTGCACTTGATGAGCTTAATGTTTGTTTCTGATGCTGCTGCTACTAGAGATACTAACCTCTGATGTGATTTGTTTTCTGTTGCTTTGTTTTGCTTGACTGAATGCTGTAGTCCAGAGATAAATACCATGCAACTGCTTTTTAGTTGGCTTCCAAAGGTTCAATATTGTTGTCAAAAATGCTGGATTATTTAGTTTTTATTACTCACAGTCTTTAAGTTCATAGTGTTCTTTGACAGCAGTTTTTAAACTCTTTTCTGCCCAAATTTGAATGGTGATTTTTGGTTTTGGTCTAACGTCAAGCTTACCTTTATTTTCTAGTTTGTGTGATTTTTACAAAGCCCTTGCTGAAGCAAGTTATTAATTTGGCCATAAGGGTAAGGGTTCTCAGATCCCTGGTACTACAGTATATGCACGTTGCAGGCAAAACAGTTATCAAAACGGCAGTGTGTGTACAGGCCATTTGATAAACTCATTGCAGAAGACATTAACCAAATGTCAGCTTCCGTGCCCTGGATATTGGTTTAATTCCTTTGCCTAAAACGTTGGCATGTCAGAGGTAAGTTCTCTGTAGAACTGTGCCTGAAATTGGTAGCCCAGTGGTAAGTTTTAGAATCATAGAACAGTTAGGGTTGGAAAGGACCATAAGATCATCCAGTTCCAGCCCTCCTGCCATGAGCAGGGACACCTCCACTAAACCATGGCACCCAAGGCTCTGTCCAACCTGGCCTTGAACACTGCCAGGGATGGAGCATTCACAGCTTCCCT